>JACCGJ010019144.1:0-17213 GCA_013407085.1 Atriophallophorus winterbourni | reverse complement strand
CAGTTCAGTTCAGTTCAGTTAGCACAGGACGATATGTGGCAGAGTCGCCAATCGAGCGTCCAGAATACTTCCGGTGGTAAGCCAAAAGAGCGTCCACCATTTCGAATAGTAGGTTCAATATTCTTCTGGTATGACTTTGGCTGGAATGCAACAGAAAAACTCCCTCACCCAATAGGTAAGCTTTGTTTTGTCGACCCACCGCTCAATCTATCCCGCGGTTTGTACGAGCTCTTAGCTTCTTATACCGTAATAAACTATTAAACTATTGAACTATTGAGGTATACATTCACCCTTCCCAATGATGCAACCGTGGCGAACGCCATCCACGGACCACCAGCGATTGTCGCTAACCTACCCGGTGGCCCAAGTAATGAGCACTCACCGTCCAACACGAACTTTATCAGACTTGGCATGCACCATGTTCTCTCAAGACGAGTCCATTTGCCATCAACCATGGAAATGCAGGAAATTCTCAACAGGGACTGTTTGTTCGACGTATCTGCTTTTTCGTTGTCAAGCCTACAGATGCGCCTAAATCTGCCACGTTCACCCCATGAGAGACGTCTCCACGGCACGTACAACTAATGTGAGATGTGATTCGGCTTAGTTCTGGTCGGTTCTCCATGTACCCACCGACTATCTACACATGAGGATCAAGTGCCTTGGCTGACTTCGGAGTGAATGGTTGCTAAGATATCGTGTCCCGGACTGGAATAACCTGGCACAGCTTAGGCCATTCAACTGTTTATTCCTGATCAGAAGTCCCCTATGACTAGACTTCTTGGTGAGGGGCTGTGTTGTTGTTGTTGTTGGCCTCCGTCGGTCGATGTCGACCATGGATGTACATCACATAGCATGAATTTCATTTTTGGCAGCTTTTTAATGACTAAACAGTCCGATTCGGGAGGAACAATCTCTCACACAGCGCTTGCAACGATAGTCAGAACTGTGTAACAACTGGTTTTACTGGACTCAAAACATTGACCTTGATAATTCTTACGTTCACGAGTGCTAATTTACAGCGCTTCTGTGCGATGTACAAGTTTAATCTACCGCGATAAAACTCTTCATTGTTCTGTGCGTTTTCTACTTACTTCGTAAGACGCTATTGTCGTATTCAGTCAAGTACAAATTGGTGAGCCCGACGTGATACACGAATTCTTCGCGTACTAAAATTTGGTGAACCCTATATACACGCATCCTTCGCTTAATTTTTCCGGTAGGTCAATTTTCCCAATTTAAATCGGCGTTATTTGTAGAGGTAATTTTTTACCACATATGATCGTGCATTTTAGCATCGTTTCCTACTAACCAGTTTTAGCGGTTTAAAATTTCCCTTTGCCTTATCCTGTTTACCATGAGCGATACTAAACGCGTTGTAGTGTCATCGACAGTCATCACAATAACTAGTTTCATTTCACAGGATCCTGAGTATTGGTTATATTTTTTTAGAAACTGGATTCAGTGCTGAAAATATCGTTGGTGACTCAGTCATGTTTTCGCAATGAATAGATAAACTCCCCGCAGATGTGTTGATGCATGTTCACGATTCAGTTCTGTCTGCTCCAAAGGTGACCGCTACCGTAGAATCAAGCATGCCATGATTTCCCGCATGTTATCGTCTGAATGATCTAGACTACAGCAGCTTGGCCACCATACTTATGGAGATGCTCTACCTGTTAAGAATATTGCACATGGATGGTTGAACTTATTGAAGGAATAATGGCCAAAGCAAATCCTTAAGTAAGCTCAAATAATAATAAATGGCTGACAGCATCACAGAACGCATCTGTTCCCAGCCTGCAGATGCACAAAATTCCACAGTGATACAGGTAAATTACACGCATTGGTTAACCAAATGTAAGACAGAAATGCAGAATTATTTGCTCAATTTGCAGCTTTGGGCAATGAGGTTTGAAACCTCACACGAAACCGTAAGCCGCGATTACGCACCCTTACTCGCCAACGCTCCAGTAGCCATACTTTGTTGTCCGTTTACCATATACACCAGAAATAGGGCAATGATGCACGGCGTTGCATTAAACATTGCTACTCTCGTACGTCTCGACCGACAAACTCGAGCAAACATACAATGACTACCACCGTCGTTAGCCCATGGTGGATATGTCGTATTTTCTTCATCAAAGATATGTCTTCAGTTATACGTTTTCTGGCAGACACCGGTAAAGAAGTGAGTGTACTGTCGGTAGACCCTTACGCAACGTCTAGTCCGATAAGCCAACACTTGTGGGCAGCAAACAGATAGGTTATAACTACCTACAGTTAACGATACTTGACCCATGATTTAGGTCCGCTACGTGAATCTCGCTGGATTCTTACTATCGCTGTGGTTCCATTGGTCATCCGGAGCATCGAATTTCAACACTTGCTCAAGCTACTCGTCGATTCTCGTATCTCGCAGCTTTTAGATGCGACTACGCGTCTAAACGTACTTAGTAAAAATAGGAGAAGCCACGTTTTCACGGGTTTTGAGTTTTGGCGAAATAGGAACACGCTATGAAAATTTGTTCGCTAAATTTCGGAACTTGATACAATCTTGATCAACTGCAATACCGGCGGTTACTACACCAGTAGAACACCACATTACTACCACTGGTCCCCCATGTTGTGGACTACCTAGACGAGTACCGCCAGAGAAGTTGTAAATCGCGCACGAGATGTTGTACCACATGCTAGAATTAGGTATCATACGACAATTTAGTTGACCTTGGTCTCACTCCGCAGAATATTGCCCCGGAGAAAAACCTGAACGATTTTCGTCCAAGTAACGATTAATATAGAGTGAAAAAGGCCATGGTTCCCAATAAGTATCCCATTCCGCATACTCAAGACTTGACAGCCGGTGTACACGGGTATACCATTTTCAGTACAACAAAATCCCAGTAACCAAAGTAGACATCCCAATGACAACCTTTCACCACGCCGTTTGGGATCTACGAGTTTTCATGTATGCCTTTATGTCTACGTAATGCGGCTCAAATCTACCAAAGATGTATGGATTTGGTTTGCGTCTACCTTGATTATGTGCTAGTCGCTGTCACCTCTAAGGAAGAGCATATTCTACCACTGGCTGCGCTATTTGAGGGTTAGGATCAGTGCAAACAAGAGCAGTTTTGATCAGACCGCAGTCGATTTCTTAGATCATAGACTCTCGGCTTCCGGTATTGAACAACTGGAAGAAAAAACAGGAACAAGCCTGAACTTCTCAAAGCCCAACAGCTTCAAAAAATTCGGTGATTTCTTAGACTAGTGAAATTCTACCTTCGACTCTCAGCCATCAATCAAATTGGTCCATGGTAACGAATAGTCGTTAATTTTAACGGACGAAGCCAAATCGACACTCACATAGCCTATAAAGCATATCGACGAGATCATATCCCTGAAGCGCTATAGTCCCATATAAGCCACTTTCACTATTCACGGGCGCATCCTGCGAGACAGTTTAAGCAGTGCTTTATCAGTATCTGGACTGGTCATGTTTTTTGATTTCGTTTTTCTCTAAACGACTTCAACCAGTAGAGAATAGGTTTAGCACATTCGGTCGAAAATATTTTTAACATAAATGCGGGTCAAACATATCAGCCACATTCTAGAGGGCAGCGAGTAAACCGTATTTACATATTAAAAGCCCCTAGTTTATACAAGTAGCAGATGTGCACATGGATACTCCCTCTGAAAAGACGAGACACCTGGATTTTGTCAACCAATTCCCGACAGACATACGACACATCTCAGGTGCTTCAAATCATGCCGCGGATGCATTCTCTAGAATAGGCGTAACAGAGTTGCAATTCTCCCTCGTGCTCTTTCCTTGACATCAGAACTCTACTCTTGTTTTCTTTTGCGAAGTATCGCAAACCTCTCTCTGGCCGCTTGACCAGTCTGCGTTCAGACGGCAGTGTTAGATACCCTACATAATCAAATCCATCCTATCATTCATGCTAGCGTTAAAGAAATTACTGGAAGATTTATGTGACCGAAAGCCAGTAGGGAAGTTCGGCAATTGGCTACAGCGTGCGGTGAATTGCAATTCACGAAAATCCACCGATACACCAGGAGTCCATTAGGAAATTTTGTCGAACCGAATGAGCGTTCCTTTCAAATTCACGTAAATCGCGGGCTGATCGAATTTGGTACGTGATGTTACTTCACTGATTACATTAACGCTTATTATATTCAACGTATTCTCTATACATATTTTACCTAAATTTCATTAAAATAATAGCTGTTGAATCCATAGAATAAATCTGTTAAATAATTCATTCGAAAACCTTACTCTCTTCTCGAATTAAATTTCGTAAAATTTCTAAGCCAAGTAATTGTAATTTCAGATTGGACAACGACAATTGAGTTATCCTGAAAATTGAAATTGAAAAAAATTAGAATCGGAATTGTCAGAAGTCAGTAACAAACTAGCAGTGTGCAATTCCACCTTTAAAACTCTTAAACCTTTTTTATCAATCATGAACCCTAATATAGGTATTGACAAAGATATATTGCTCCCAGCTAATAAATTTATAGGAAAATGTGCACAGAAATATGTCAAACAAAAGCTCGTTCGCAAAATGTTATCATCTCTCTCGTTGCAGATAATTATCCTTCAAGCGATTTAAAAAATATATCTTTTCAACATGTGGCATTCCAATAGAATGTTTCACGTTAGTCCGACTGCATTGAAACAAAATTCCATAGCGGAATCCTGTTTTATTAAAATTCTCAAATACGAGTTTTAAATCGTATTTACTTTGTAATAAAAACATTTTAAAAATTATACCAAGGTTCTCGAATGTGGTCATTCAACCGAAATTAACGCACATGCAACGGAAATTAAACTATGATAAAAACGCAAATTTATTTGCTCCACTATGTGTAGCATCACATCAGGTAAGAAAGAACAGATGCAATTTTTTATTGAAACCAACTCTAATAATTCCCAAAGTTCAACACCCACACCTGATAATCATGGTATGTGTGAAACACGAGCTTTACCTCTACGCTTGCCGCGTTTACCTAAAACAAACAGGACCCCTTCTCTCAAATCTTGTTGCGTTCAGGGAGGCAGTAACCAGACAACCTTATTGATAACTTATGAAGAAAACAAATTATATAAGGGGTTCACCTAGTCTTTATAACCATATTGAAAATTCTTCTCGTTTCCGAATGAATAGCCACCCACCATATAAGCAAAAGTATCACCATTCACCAGCTCCTCTTCTTATTATAATTCAGCGCCCATTACACAACATGACTTCTCTTATAATAATTATATACCCCAAAGTTTATTTTATAAACACATGTATCACACTCCACTTATAAACCATAATTTTTTTCCTTATATGACATTTTTTCAAAAACACGTGAACTGAATTTTAAGCCTAGAAAATTGTTTAATGCACCCATCCCAAATCCTTCAACTTCCGACTCTTTGTTCTTCGTTTTCTTTTTTTCAATGCTAGATCAGTTATACCTAAAATCCGTTTACTGAAATATTACCTTTCTTCTAAATCTGTCGACATTATTCTCATAACTGTATCCTGGACTCGTAATTATCAATCTGATACTAAACTCCTCATACCTAACTACCAGATATGTTCTCTTTAGAATGGAACAACTTTGTTGTTACATCCAGACATAAATAAGACACGGTATCAAATTATTGCCTAATTAAGCACGCATCAATTCTACCTAGATTATATGAAAAAATAGTAAACAAATGCACTTAATTCCATGTTTTTTTCTCTAGAGCTCAACACGTTCTCAAGAATAAATGATCCTGCTTTCATACCAGTTTGAATACTTTGGCTATCTTATTACATTGATTTGGGAAGGTTTGGCAGTCTTAGTTGTCTTCCTAGACATGATTAGAGCATTTGACAGTGTTCCTCATAAGTTATTATAATGGAACATTGAATCATATGTCATCGGAGGTAATCTTATTTCCTGGCTTACTTCTTTTTTTACAGATTGCACTTACTTCGTTGAAGTAACCAGCCACAGATCTCGCAGCCTGCCTATTCCCTGTAGGGGAAATTAAGGTCGCTTATTAGGCCCCTCACTTATGTTTCTTATATATATAAATGACATATTTAATGTCATTTCATATAGTAAACTGTTGTTATCCGCTGATGACATGAAAGTCGTTATCACTTTCCCAGATAATGCAGCACCAATTTGTATAGCTCAACTGAACAATGATTTAGCTGCACTTGCAGGTTTGGCGACAAATAAGGGTCTTACGTTTTCAACATTAAAAACAAAATTTACGCCTGTAAGATGCACGATACAGGGTAACTCAATTGTTCTTAACATGATAATACAATTCAAATTATAGACAGCACGCGTGATTTAGGATTTCGATATTCTGCAACACTCACTTTCAATGGCCTTGAAATTGCTGCGCGGTACGTTCAACATGGTTGTATTTCCCACGCTCTGATTAAATATTACGAATTTTTGCCGATTCTAAATTTTGCCGATTGCAATCTATATTACATTCCTTACTAAAATATAAATATCTATTTCATATATTTTTATTTCATATATATATATATATATATATATATATATATATATATATTGAACACTATTCCTGCTTGAAGGCTGGCTGTTATGAGCATGTAGCCAAAAGAATGGAATATTGTATCTGCAGTCGCTGGGCGCACCTAAAGTGCTCTGGTATATCAAAGGCTCATTACACCGTGTATGCAGACCATACATAGTTCCAATGTGTCTGCATGGAATGCAAAGAAGTTGCAAGGGAGGCTTATCGTAAGCCAGTATCATAGTTAATCGCAACACTGCGGGAACCAACCCAGAGATCTTTGCCCGCAAGTTACGACCTCGCCCAAACCAATCTTGTGTAAGCCGGCGGGTGTACGAAAATCAGCAGAAGGCAATCGGGAAAAAACTAACAACAATGTTGTTAGTCAGCGTAAGAAAAACAACCATTCAGCTCAAAAGGGACTGCGCTCACCAAAAAGTAAGGAAACCAAGCCGTGTATCGGCAATTTAGCGACAATTAACTCGCAATTAGCTTCAATCCGCAGCGAATTGCGAGCGTTGAAAAAAGGAGGCGCTTTTCCTTAGAAAAGTATGAAAACTAGGACCCGAAATATTCTGATCCAAAACGAACAAAATCTTGTTATACAGGAGGCCAAATGACGCCGCGTTTTGAATCGCCAATGCGTGCAAAATTTATTGCGTCTAGCAGACCTTAAACAAAATCTCCAGATCGTCCGGGTACATAGAATCAGTCTGTATAAGAAAGGAAATCAAGCAAGGCCAATCTTGGTCGAATTCAGAAGCCAGTGAGACAGGGACCTGTTTCTTTCCAAAAGCGACTCAATACATACCAATAAAAATGGTTTGTATAGATTGGTGCCAGATAGCCGCTCAGTTTCAGAAAATTATGTTGCGTTTTAGCGTTCGGGTAGCAACGTAGCAAAACCGAAGAGTAACCCAGATAAACGCCGATGAAATAACTCCGCAACAGCAGATATTTCAATCAAGAATGCTCAAGTGCTAGTGGAAAATATAGGGGACGATTCTTGGATAAGTTGTGATGCAGCAAACGAAAGCCTCGCTTCGTCTGCGCTCAACGCCACAGCCTTACAGCGACGTAGATTCTCCACACAGCACTAATGTGTTACCACATTTGGACATACCAATAAACTTGTTAATACCTCGGGTTCTGCGCCCGAGGGTTCTTCGAAATTAGGCGGGATACATTGAAATGCTTTCACCATAAAATACACAAATGCTTGCAGCGTTCGTAGTAAATGGCTGGAATTAATGCTGAAAGCCGCCAAAAGTAAATCTAGAATTCTATGTATATCAGAGACCTGGCTTCAAGATACAGACATTATTCCAGTTGATCTTCATTCAACATATACAAACATCAAATGGAATAGACCAGATTGGAGACGCGTAGGAGGAAATATAATACTACTACAGCATGGTATTAAATACCAAGACTCTGGCATCAAAATGGCCACCTTTGGCATCACTGACGGTAATCTTTCTTTTGCATTAGGCTGCTTATACAGGGAACCCGGCGCTTCTGAGTAGGAGGACCATGAACTTAGGGAACTTCTTACCAGGTTGCTCAGAACTGCGCCACGAGTCTATTTATTAGGTGACTCCAACCTACCAGGTATTGACTGGGACACTCAGCGACCTCTGGTAGAATTTCCCAGATATTTCTCGATTGGATGCACTCCAGTGCGCTTCATCAGCACGTAAGTGAGAAAACTAGGTACAGAGATGGACATTCACCATGTACGCTGGACCTACTTTGTCCAAAGGTCCCAAAGATGTCCAAAACCTCTCTTACGACTCACCTTCGGGGAAAAGTGTTCATGTCACCATAATACTCCAGTCAATTCTCTGATTTCATAAGCCACCAGTCAAACACAGCCTTAATTTAAATCGAGTTGACTGGAATGTCGTACGGCTTTCCGCTCCACAATGTGACTGGTTCTCTGAAACCAATGACATGGAAAGTCAGTGGTCAGTTATTAAGCGCAATATTGTAAGTTTTCAAGACATTTTCTGTTCTTTTCGACCTGTATGGCTAATGAACAAGCCAACTTGGTGGACCCCTGCGGTGTGACGTAACATTATTAGGTTCTACAGACACTGGAGGAGATATAGAGCCTTACCAACCTATAAAAATTGGTCGTACAATAAGGCTTCGAAAAACAACACAGTAAAGCTACAACGGAGGCTCAAGCGAAGCTACGAAACTTACCTGGCGAACTCGGTCAAAAAGAACCCTTAGAAGTATTTCAGTTATTTTCAGTCAAAGGGTAATTCAAGGGAGCACATACGTACCCTAATGTTAGACAATACCGAGAAAGCCCATTCTGACCTCGAAAAGGCAGTAGCTTTGCTGGATTATTTTCAAAGCGTACATAGAATGGATGGCGGTGATGCGATTTACTCAGTCCCAACTCTTAGTACGGAAATGTTTGCCTCTCTAAGCGAATTAGTTTTTTGCACGGATGATGTCGCTCATGCCCTAAAGAATCTACATGGAAATAAACCCATCGGACCTGACAATTTGCATCCTAAAATTGTAAAGGAAATATCTTAAGAACTAACAGAGCCTCTCTGTAGGTTATACAATGAATCTCTCTGCAAAAGCATCCAACCAGATGACAGGAAGAAAGCCATTGTCGTACCCGTTCTAAAGGGAGGTTGCGCAAATATAGTTAAGAATTTCAAACCGGTAAGCTTGACTAGTCTTTTATCAAAATATCTTCGAGAGACTTATTGGGGATTGGTTGTGCAGCAACCTCCTGCACAATTCATCATTAAGCACGGTTCAACAAGGCTTTCTCAAAAAAGGTCGTGTCTCTCGAATCTTTTATTCTTTTAAGATAGAGTTTCCAAGACACTGGATAAATGCGGGCGGGTAAAAGTCTTTTACTTAGACTTTAGTAAGGCCTTCTACTCGGTTAGTCACAGGTTCCTACGGATGAAGTTCGCGGCCAAACGCGTATCTGTTAGGCCTCACGACTGAATAACCAGTTTCCTTCGTGATAGATCCTTTCAGGTCCGTGTAGGCGATACTAGCTCTGAATTCGGAACAGTTATTAGTGGGGTAACACAAGGTTCAGTATTAGGACCAATACTCTTTTTAATCTCCATCAATGATCTGGCATCGCTGTTTTCAGGTTCCTGCTAATGTTTGCTGATGATGTCAAATTCACCGAGTCCAGTGATCACGGTGATTTGTTGAGAGATATTGAAAATTTCATTAAATCGTCACAGGATTGGGATCTTCCTCTAAACTAGAGTAAATGTCATCTGTTGTCTGCTGCAGTTGACAAAATTACAGTAACTGAGAATAACAGTAGGATCGACTTTAAAACTATTCAGAGGTTTGAGGATTTGGGTATAGTCGTAACAACGGAATTCAAATGCCTCAGCTGCACAACGAGCTAGATTAGAATTCTTTAGGCTTAAATCCGTTCTGAGATGTAAAACGCCGTAATTGTTCATCCCCGTAAATACAGCGATTGTCAGGCAGCAATTAGAATACTGCGTGTAAGCCTGGAGCACCTTCTCTCAAAAGACATATTACTACCAAAGAGAGTCCAACGCCTGGCTACCAGAATTGTTAAAGGTATGTTTGGGAAACCCTACGAAGAACGTCTAATTTATTCAGGTTTCTTCTCCATTCGGCGTCGGCGTCTACAGGGTGAGCTAATAGAAACTATCAAAATCATGAAAGGCTCAGGCGACGGAGGTTGTAAAATCCTTCACTTGAGCGGTCAACGCTTCAACTACAGGACAAACATTAAAGCTTGCGAAAAACCACATTCGTCTGATTCTTAGGCCACACTTCTTCAGTGAAAGAGTGGAAAGCTTCTGAAACAATCTGCCTGAGGAACTAATCGCTTGCCCATTAATAGGTGCATTCATAAGGGGTTTAGATGCCTTGTGGCATGAGCTTTTCCCAGACTTTTTCCATGAATATACAATTCGCCTGTCGACAGAATTTTCCATTTCTGTTCGTTTTAAATTTATATGGTCTTTACCACGTTTTAAAAAATATCCTGTTATATAATGCCTCGTAATAAATGTCATGTTTTAAATGTACGCACCAATTTTCCAAAGCTTACCTCTCACCGCCTTGGTGAAGAGAAACACTTTCCATTTTTCTCAGTGGCAGCTATAGAATCTGGGTTCGAAGGACGGACTGGAAATCACCGGACGTATCATCGCATACAACGAGGATACCAGAGAAGAATGAACCAACTTTGGCAGTGGTGGGCGCTCCTGTGATGGTTTCCATCAAAAGAAATTCCAGACACTCGATTGGCTTAGTAGAAATTTACAGTCTGGACCAACTGAACTGAACTGAACTTTACGCCATCTTATTAATAAAGCCAAGCAAAATGTGGACGTTTTGCACAGATGGCATAGTTTTAGAAAAGATACAACGTACTTTCTCAAAATCCATCATCGGCTATAACACCAAACAATCTTATAGAGAAAGATGTATACAAGTTAACCTCGATCCCTTATGGTTTCGCAGACTCAAGCATAATGTCATCGTATTCTTCAAAATACTGTAAACAGATAATATAGAAATAATTTCGAGTCTTCATATATTGAGAAACAGTGAAAAACTATTAAATTACCAAGGTTTCGTACTAAAGTAAGGAGCAATTTCTTTTCGACTAAATATGCTAAACTGTAGAGTATTATTCCAAAATATATAAGACACAGCTATTTTCAAATGAATTTAAATCACATCTGACTTCATTCCTTACCATAGAAAAAATTCACAATCTCGTTAACTTAGATGTTCTAACTTATGATTTATATAATAATGGCATTCATGGGTATTGACATTAAATAAATTTTCATAACTTTCGAAAGAACATTCTCTCGCTTTCGAGTATTTAATTCACAGCATCCTAAAGAAACTGCCTCGCAGAAGATCTCAACCTAGTGGAATTCCCTTCGCCCAGAGGACAAGAAAATGGTTCATACTCAGGATAGATCAATCTCTTTTTGCTAACAATCAAAATTAAAATGATTGGAAAATCAACAACAGAGATTCTTCAAGCTTCCTCGATGGACATTATAAGTTAAACATCAGTGCTGCCGGGAACATTCATTGACGTTTTTTGTTTCTCGCAATGCCAGTGTTTTTGTATTATATAAGATCACCTACAGATTAACTGAAAGCAACTTGTAAATACTGTTAACTTTATATATATTTAACGTCAAATTCCGGTGATGAAATTACCTCAGAAATGTTTTTTGCAAATGTACATACAACAATTTGATTGTACAAACCTTTTGGAAATTATTGATCATGGTCAACATGCTTTGGATTTCCAAGAATAGAATTTTTATTCATTTATTTAAAAGTTCGAAACTTCATATACGGTTTGATTTTAAGTATAGCTTGAGAAAGAGTAAAGAAACTATTAAATTATCAAGGTTTCATACTAAAATAAAAAATTTCTACTTGACTAAATACGCTAAACTGTAGAACCTTCTTCCTAAATATATAAGACTCGGCTCCTCTTTAAATGCATTCAAATCACATCTGGCATCATTCATTTTAATCAAAAAATACGCTAACCTCTTAGTTTCGATATTTTATCGAATGATTTCTATAATAATGGCTTTCCTGGGTATCGATATTAAATTAATTATCATAACTTTTAAAAAACATTCTCTTGCTTTCGTGTATTTACTTCACAGCATAGCTCCTCAATCCGCACACATATAAAACTTGCTGATAGGAGACCTCAACCTTTTGGAACCAATTCCTTCACCTAGCGTACAAGAAAACAGTTCATATTCAAGATACATTAATCGATTTTCAAAAACCGAAAATGTTCTTAAAATCAACAACAGTGAAATTCACACATCTTCAATGGACATTATCAGTTGAACATCAGTGCTGTCGGGAACATTCATTGAATTTTTTCTTTCTCGCAATGCCTGTGTATTATCTGTAATATTGCATCACGTACTGATGATCTGAAAGCAAATTGTAGATTCTGTCACCTTTATATTTATTCAATGAAACATTCCGCTGTATAAATGACCTTCAACGTTTTCTGCAAATGAACTTACTACAATTTGATTTTACAAACATTTGGAACGTATTGATCAAGATTAGCATTGCTTGAGTTTCCAAAAATAAAATTATTCATTTATTTATTTATATAGTCGACCCGTTACCACTCTCACATGTCCGTACATACATTTTCAACTGCATGGACCAGGTGGCCTGAGGCCATTTCGCTAAACAACTGCACATCCGAGACAGTTGCGCGCGATTTCTTCGAACGGTGGGTGTCACATTGCGGTTGCATAGGTATTGTTACAACGGACCGAGGTTCCAATTTCGATGGCTTCTCCAGTAAATTACTGTCTATTCTTAGTCGCCAACATCATCTAACTACTGCTTACTACCCTGCGGCAAATGACATGGTGAAGCAGTTGCACATTTAACTCAATGGGGCGCTAGTGGCTCACGGAGATACAGATTGTACCAACGTTCTGTTTACTGTCCTCTTAAGGTAAAGTTAAACTTTAAAACCCCTTTGCATGCGACTGTTTGCCTATTGTGATTACGTGGATCGCTTGTGTCATTATATGAGAGGTTTTTACCCACCACTCCCGCTGCTTTGGACCAAACCGTCCCACGTTCCGAATGAGTTGGCGCATTGCAAGTTTGCTTTTCTTAGAAACGACATGGTGAATCAACCTCTTCACCCTCCTTATTAATAACCGTTTATAACATATTAGAAGTTTTATTTTGAATAATAAAATTAACATCGCTTGTTAAGTCTATTTATCGTGATTCAGACAATTCACTTAGTGATTTCATCTTATTCCTAAAATATAGTGCACTGTTTTTAGAACACTTTTGAGTGTGCTCTAGAATTATTTTATAGTTGCTCAATATTTAGTGAGGACCTAAGAGCTCGAGAACATACTGAATCTTTATAACGACTGCTGTCAATTTTTTTTGAATTTTTCTCTATTTGTTGTATCTTTTTTTGTTTTATACGCTGAGTAAGATTGCTGTCTCTTGTAAGCATGTTTATAATTTTAAAATGAGATGTTGAATATATCGTTGGGAAATCACTAAATTGAATGATCAAGATTAGTTTTTATCCTAAAAAATTTTAAAAGTAGGTTCCAAAATATGTAATCGTTGACTTGCTTGTCAAAATTTGGTTTGTAACTAAATAGTATAATACAAAATGTTATTTTATGATCACCAATAAAGTAAAATGCACTTGTGTGGTCAGGCTACGTTCAGGACTACATAATATATATATATATATATATATATATATATATATTAAATATTTTTATTCTCATCGGCAACTAGTATGAGTTACGATCCAATATCTTCGACTATATCGTTCATATACACCAAGAGAGAGGGGTCCCCAAGCACCGATCCTTGCAGAACTATGTTTTTCGAGAGTGAGGGTAACGACAACTAGGATTTGGACGTATCTATCAGTAAGATAGTCCCTTATACAATTGAACAATATTACCGTTATTCCATGAACCCCGAGCATTTTTGTTAAAATGTCATGGTTGACTATATCAAAAGCTTTTGATATATCGATGTAGCGAACAATTAATGCCTCACCTTGCCTTCGTTCAATCATCAAACATTTAAAGAGGGTTAAATAAACATCAACGATTTTTCGGAAACCGTGTTGTGCTGCCGTCAAAATATTTTGGTTTCCAGAATGTTCTCTCATGCGCGCAGTCACAATGCTTTTTAATAATTTATAGATGAGATGGAGTAGTTTTACCGCTCTTTATTTTGTTGTGTCTGAACGGCTACCGCCTTTTCAAATAGGAGTTATCATCCCTGATTTTCATTGCGGTGGTATTTGTCTTTCAAGTATGCTAAGATTGAATAAGAGCGTGAGAGGAGCAATCAAAACAATGCATAACCTATGCTCACATACGACGTGCGACTCAAATAGCCTCTGACAACCGAAGGTTAACTCCTGACCTGCTCGTCGCGGAACTGCTTTTACTGAGAGGAGAAGGGGCGAAGGCAGGTGACTGGCCCTCAAAACCAGTTCGTTTTAGGTAGATGGATCTCGTCAGTCTGGGAGGACAGTCCATCTAGGGAATGGAAACCCTGATTTCAAACCTCCAATTCCTGCGGATTACACAATCACAATATTCAGCCCAGGACGGTCCCAAGCCCGTTTGCAAAAGAAGGAGGGTTAGACGCGCGGGTCAGCACCCCCACTCCTTAATAACCTAAAATCGCTACTTAAACCGTTGCAACATGTCATACCAAAGTAACATCTCTATGCTTGAATCGAGAAGAAACCTCATCTGAGTTAAAAATGAAGTAGACATGTAAAAGCCCACCGGAAGTCAGTCAGCAGATGAATCTTCTGTTGATGAAAGCATCAACAATTTTCCGACCAACCATATATTTAATAACAGTCATTTCACTTGACAATTTCAAATGTGGCGAATTTGGTAAAACTTAATATAGGATACAATGCTAAGGATTAAAGACAAGAAAGTCAAACGCTGCTAAACATCGGTGGTATCTTGCGCAGAGTTAATCCAATGGGAGTTTGTACAGAGAATATGCCTTATTTGGTTCTTGATTGCCTACTTACTATCTTTTAGAGAAACCTCCTATTGTCTTGAACAAGCTCCATTGAATTTGCATGCAATCTTCTCTTACAGAATCGCTTTCAAGTTGATTCCGATTTTAAATTAATATGAATTACCTAAGACTCTCACTTTATATCAGAACATTTTTTAGTTCTACTCCAGAGAACAAAGTGATAGTTGTGGTTGCATTTATGTGGTACAAAACTCGAGTTTTCGTCAATCTTTAAATTCAAATAATTTAGAAATTTATTTTAATATGAGCCAGAATGCATGAAATTAAACTCATGAGTGTGCGCCTCCTGTAGATTGATATTTAGGGCTTGAAATTGTATTTTCCGTAGAAATATTGTATGTTCGCTCAATCGTTATGCAATACATACATGAACAAAGACAAGCACCTCATTGCCAAATTTTCTCAGCTGTGTCAGGTATTGTGTATCCTCTATCGAGGTTGCTTCGGGAGTTAAGACGAGGTCAAGGGTTAAAGGTTGGTCAAGACCCCTTTTTGCGATTTGGCTGGTCAACGTTGTTGTGTAATGAAGCAATTTCGATAAATTGCTTAGATATATGTTCAAACGCAGGCAGGGAGTGTTCGCTTGTTGAAAAGAGATGCAGAAGCTCAAAATCGCTCGTGATCACCTATTGAGTATTTTGACAGCCAGTTATTTATTGTAAGGCATTTCTTAGATTATCATTAAATGAGCTTTCGGCTGATGGCAAGCGGTAAATGATGCTGATGTTACATTATTCTCCATCGACTAGGTTTACTAAACACACATCGTATCAGGAAGGACAAAGTCAGGATTACCGATTACATTAAACTGCGCTAAACGTTCATGAAATAGAGCGCAACTCTACTGCCGGATCTTTGACGATCATGACGGAGTAGTAACATTTTCGGAATCGAGAGCTCAGCATCAGTCATGTAAGGCAGGAACCAGGTCTCTGTAACTGCAACCAAATAGGATGAAACTCTGAAACAACGCCCACATAGTTCACCTTATATGTATAATAAGCATTGAGCATTCGTGTATATGCACTTGATTGTATTTTTCCTACACAATGTTGGATCGTGTTGCGATGACTCGGACCTTCACGTTTTTACAGTAACATGTTGACTGTCAGTAACAAGATTTTAATAAAACCGCGACGGCTTCGGTTATCTGTGTGTTAGGGATTAAACAACCTTGGGCACGCAGAGTCTTACGTCTGACGGAATTTTAGCTCGGTAAGATTTCCAGTTGATATTTATAGAGACAGCCATCTCGGTTGTTAGGAAAGTGGTTTTCAGGGGACCGGGCCCATCACATTTTTAATTACAGTATCTAGTTATTCTAAATGTGTCCACATTAATTGAATCACGAGATACAATGGCATCGGCAATGTATAACCATGGCTTTAAATAATCTTGCTTTGATTTCGAAGGTGATGCGGTTTCAAATTCTTCGAGGACACCTGAGTATATTACACTACGTGAAGTAGATTGGTCTCGACAGGTGGATTGACCTTATTTCCCCACCACGGTATATCGGCTTGGGCTCGTCTGTTCAAACCGGGACAAGAACTTAGTAGATACGCATTGAGAATGAGTTTATTCTTGTCAGATTTAGTTAGCAACGTCACTTTGAATATGCGCGGCTGGTTAACGTGTGGTTAGGATCATGGTAAGCATGGTTCAATAGTTTTACCATATTTACACTTGGATAAGCAGTCACCACACTCAGTTTTTGGCGTACTTATATAATCGATTTTGCCGACTTAGAAGCATTTATTTCTGGTTGGAATGTTTTTGCAATATTATTTAATAAAATTGGTTTAGGCGTTTGCAAAAGATTTCGACAACAATTTTTCAAAATTTCTTTTCCCGTTTGCAGCTTTGCATCATGGGAAAGAATTGCGGATGAATTGTTAGGCTTAAACTACGTATGTAAAAAACGCCAAGGAAATCAACGTTGTTAATAAAACAAACTATCTGAGTTAAGGCTTAATCAAAGTTGGTATGTACTCCACCTAAAACATTTAACTACTTGTGATCTCCTCAT
>JACCGJ010019143.1:0-24500 GCA_013407085.1 Atriophallophorus winterbourni | reverse complement strand
TACCTGACAGTGAACATTAACACGCCAGTTGGACTTGTTCCAGTCGTGGCTTTACTTGATAATGGCTCTGATACAACTTCGATCTCGCAGAGTTTTGTTGAGAAATTTTGTATGCCTAGTGCACCAGTTGATGTGTCGATAGCAACACTTGGTCTACATCAAAAGTTGAAAAGTTCGTTGTTAAGTTTTGATGTGCATTCGGTTGACAGTGATGAAATAATTCATGTTGCCGAAGCTTACACGGTTTCAAAGTTACCTAAAGTAGTGCGAAATCTCCAAATATGATCAGCACGAGGTATGCACATTTGAAAGATTTGAAGTTTTCAGAGAATGTGGGGAGAGAAATAACTTTGCTTATTGGCTGTAAAGTACCGGAAGCGCATTGGGTGCTTGAACAACGTTTAAGTGGTCGAAAGCAGCCATTCGCTACCAAGACGTTACTTGGATGGGTGCTACAGGGACCAACTGATTGTTCGACAGTTGTTAGTCATGTAAGTGTTCTCACCGTACAAACACAAGAACGACAACGATGGATCAACACACGTCGCAATTTGATTCCCGGTGATGTAGTATTGGTTGTGTCTGAAGAATTGTCGAAAATGTCGTGGCCGCTTGGTAATATTGAGACAGCGGAAGTCAGTAATGATGGTTTGGTACGAACGGTCAGCATACGAACAAGGGATGACGTGATCCGGCGTGATATTCGGAAAGTATGTTTGTTAGAAGGGTCCCAAGAGGTGGGTGACTTGGGTAAGGATCAGGACAACTCTTCCTTATAAGGCAAGAAGCATCACCGGAGGATGTGGTGAGTCTGCGGCTTGCAACCGCATTCTCTATAAAAAGCTACTAATATCCAATGGTGGTGATGTAATGTGGCGCAAGTGACTCGCCACTAAATAAAGTCATTTGCTGCTCTGAATTCGTTAGGGTATTCGTCGAACAATCGTTGTACATTTGAGCCCTAGAAAGAATTTAGTCGGAGGTGTAAGATTCAAAGTAGTTTGAAATTCTTCCTTTCCCTTCAACATTCCTTTTATTTTGAACCTAGTTACAAAACCTGAATTTTGTGTAATAGATTTTGCTTGTGTTTAATTTCCCTACAGTATTTTGATATAAAACTTTTCTTTTTGTAATTATTTCTGTTATTGTAAATCTTTTCTGTACACGCCTTCGGTCAAATGTTTGTTTTAATTTATTGTTTCTGCCATTGTCGGTCATTGTTGCGGAATTTGGTAGCCATTTTGGGCTTCAGTATTTTGCTTGAATTTGGACGCTATTTTGAGTGTCATTTTTGATTGTCACAGAAAGTTTGGACGACATTTTGGTAAATCGATTCTTCTTATATTTATATCAGGTCGTCTTTTGTTTGAATTGAATTTGATTCTGGAGTATTTGGCTCCATTGTTGCTGTGACGTTCTATACAATTAAGGTTTGTATAGTTATTTTTGTTGTAATTGTTGTTAATTACAGTATTGTAGAATATCCCAATCGTTGTTTTGAATTTATCGAAGTAAGAAACGGGTGGACTACGCGTAACTCACGTCACAGACAATACACTTCCCATCGTTGATTTTGAAAACTGTCAGCTTGAACCAGTTTATCTTTTCACACATCTTGGCTCAATCATTGCGGATAACTTCTCGCTAGAGATAAATTAATTAACGGATTAGCAGATCCGCTGCCATCTTGTCCCATTTGTACTCCTATGTCTAGTGCGATTTCAATTTGAATATAAAAACAAAGATGAAGGTATATAGCGCGCGTGTACTAAATGCATTATTTTATGGCTGTGAAACCTGTACCAACCAAGCAAGACACGAACGGAAGCTGAATGCTTTCCATTTATGAAGCATCCACCGTATCTGGAACATATCGTGGATGGACAAAGTTACTAATGCTGAAGTGATTTCAAAAGCTGGTTCACAGAGAACGTTCACTCGACTACTACAGCGCCGCCTGAGGTTCTTTGGCCACGTCTACAGAATGGAAAATGGCCGTATTGCAGAAAATCTATTCTTGGTGTGTTGAAAGCGGAAAGTAGACCTTCTAAAAGACCTTAAGAGTGGTACAAAGACGTTTGCAGAAGATACATGAAATCTGTCGGCATTGACTTTACGAGTTAGGAAGAACTTGCTCTTAGCCGATCACCTTGCAGGCACTGTGTAGAGCGTCATGTCTAAGCCATAAAAGAGCAGATACAGATTTTTGCTGCTGAACGAAGATCATGCCACTGGTGTGCAACTGACTCTGATCTACCGAGTACTGCCGGTGGCTGCGAGCGCTGCGGGAGAGCTTTTCACTTCCGAATCAAAACATTCTAAACGATGCGGAACATGAAATCATCAAGGGCTTGTGATGTACAAACAAAATTAATCCATTTTATCTACGGTTTCCCTCGGTGAAATAAATGTCACGTTGGGACGCCTCCTTCAAGCATTATTCAACCTAAAGTCTGTAAAGTCTTCCAGCGCAGACGGAATAACCCAACTCATATTGGAGCAATGGAGCACTTGCTATAAAATTACTCACGTAATTGATTAATCAAACACTGGCAAATGGCGTGATTCCTCCCGATTGGAAACGTGAAATAATTACTAACATTAGAAAATGGAAATCGCTGTGATGTTTCTAATTACTGACCAGTTACTTTGTTACCTGTGATTTTCAAACCACTGAAGCGCATCAGTGTTGACGATCTGATGAAACATGTTGAAAATAATCAGTTGCTTTCGAGAAAACAGCACTCATTTAGACTGCATTATTCATGAATATCTAATTCATTGATAACACAAAATGATTAAACAAACTTTAGATGAAAGTCAGACATTTCATATCTGGTACCTCGATAGTGTAACCGCAACTGCATAAGCTGAAAAGGCTGGGTATCACAGCAACTATCGGAGTTCCCTTAGGTTCAGTCCTTGGTCAAATCCGTGTTCTGGTTTATATCAATTAAATACCGAAACTTTTTCGATGTAACATATTGTTAGTTGCGGACAACATAAAGATATAAAATTGCATCTGTAGTCCAGAAGATGTTTGCTATTACAAAAAGTTCCTGATAAGCTTCACCTTCAGTCGTTGAAGAACAAACTGCTATTTAGCTTCAATAAATGCAGGCTCATGAAGGTGGGGAAGCAAGTAGAGTTCACATACAATATAGTGACAATGTTCTTAAAAACACAGTGAAAAAAAAGATTAGGGTTTCTGGATATGCTTCAGCATAAAACCTCAATCCAAGCAAACATTATCTATACAAAAGCATTACGTGTCCTCAATCTACTCAAACGACTGTTTGGGATATTTTCGCTCACGATTTTCCCAAGGATCGTGAATAAATACCTGATACCAGCCATGCAATACGCTGTACAGTCATAGTCACCGTGGCTAAACAACGATGTTGCACTTATGCAGCTAATCTATCACCGGTTGACAAAACTATTTTTTGCATTCGAAACAAGCCTTGCAAATAAAGGATTGCTAATATGAATTTGCTCGACCTACCCTATCGACGAATCCGAGGAGACCTTATCCTACTTTACAAAATATTCCATATCCCAAACCATCCTTTACAAGGAGTATTCACGCGAAGAGATACTAGTAATTAACAGACCCACGGTTATACCCTGGTGGTACCTCATTCCCGCTTAAACTGTAGGAGGTGGGTTCAATCTGTCCCTGTCTGTTTTACTTGGAGCATTTTACCTTCTACTGTTATACACTACACTGGCTTGTATGAGTTAAAAATGACATTATAAGAGTTTTTATTTAATTACTCGTTTCCAGTCTATTTATATACTGATAAATCGAATTGCTTAGCTAGTTTTTGTAAACTTACATTTCAATTTTCACCATCCTATGGTATTGTTGATGCTTTTTAGACCATTAAACGCCCTGAAATACCTAGCATTACCTAGAATTACCTTGACATTTATTATATAAAAAAGATGCCACACTTTAGCAAGAATGTTCCTCGGGTATATCGATTGGGAATTGAAAACTTAGTATGAAAATTTGTGTAAAAGTTCGTGGAGTATGGAATAGTGGGAACCTGAAAAGCGCGATTCACTGTCAGAATATGCATCGACAATCCAGCAGAATGCGAGGTATCTTTCGAAGAATATTTTGGAGATTGTCGGTGGTAACGTTACCAAGGATAATGAATGTTTAACTTCGTCCTTCGATGTTGTATGAGGGAGAGGTCCAGAATCTGTCGCTGGGCAAATATATGGATCTGTTTCCAGAAGAACAAAAATCGCGATGGTTCTTTGCAATGTTTCGTAAACAAAAAGATTACGACGTCTGGATCTATGTGGCTTTACCCAAAGAAGGATACGACGCGATATTATTCTGACCTATAGAATTGTGTCTACAGAAGGAAATCAGCCGAGACACTTGTTTTCAAGTATGTGGTGAGAAAATGACAAGTGGTCGTTCCAAATCCCTTTACATCTCAAGTTATCGTATTGATTATCAGCGCTATTATTACCCTATGTGCTATATTTTCCTGGAATTCATTACCTCAACGCGTGGTGGACTCTCATTGACCGGTGATATTTAAAGCGAAATTGGCCTTATACATGCTCAAGAACATCATTCATGAACTATACCTTTCCATATAGCTACTCATATATATGTTCTATTTTTGAGATTTCATTCATGCCGAAATTCTTTGGTGTTGAAAAGTGTTCACTGTATGAGCCATAAATCCTTGAGTCCTTTAAACGATTCATCCTCTGAGGCATCTTTTTCGCCGACGGTTAAGCCATACCACTTGCGCGAACATGTCGGTGGGCGTTTATTTCTTTTGGAACTCCTTTCGTCAGACGTCATCTAGTGAATCGTTTTTTAGTAACAAAATGGATACATTTGTGCATACTCATTCCACCTTTCAACCAGTTTATTTTACTTGTGTAATGCAACTTCACACCTTATTTATCCTAACGTATCCTATTTTTTACCTACAAAACCCCTGATTAAAGATTCGAGATTCAAGAATTTATAGGCTCAAAAAGCACATAGCTTCACAATTGTCATATAATAGTAAATAATCGTTCATGAAAAAGGAATAAAAATAATTATGTAATGTAAAGTATAGTCCAGTTTTGCAACAAATAATTGTCCAAATATATATCCTTATATAAGAATCCTATGACGTTGTATGGCTCAAAGCTTTTTATAAAATAAATTCGTGAATCTTGAATCTTGAATGTGACCTATAAGTGCACATGCATTGAACTCGTTTTACTCAAAATAATTTTAGGACGATTTCCTCGGCTATCACAGATGAAATTAACCAATAAAAATATGCCGCGTCTGGACGATTTATTACGCAAAGATTTTTACATCGCAAGCAAACGTATAACCTACCGTTTGAGCAAAAACTGTCACGAATAAGGTTGATGACCTTCGCGTGTATGCGCATTGTAGTTGACTACTTCCACCCTACAGAATAATGCCTACGTCGTCAGACTCAACCTTGTGCCAATTTGAAAATTGATCCCAGTCTAAGTACACGCGGTCACAATCTTTCCATTTGGATGTCACAATCCAGCATGAATTTTCGATGAAAGTTTTACTTAGCCCATATTTTTTCTTACTTTAAACTTTTACCATAGGGAATTGTGGCATCTTCGAGTGAACCGATTTTTTTGAAGAACCCTGTGGCCCAATTTTACTACAATCCACTACTGGTTTCGTTATAAGCAAGCAATTATAACAATTTACCCAAAGACATATTTTCCATAGACATTTTATTACTCTATTTCATACCAGGAATTGCTTTATCCCTTTATCGAAACGCCCGAATCGAAATATTGAAGTACGATTAATTAGAATTTGAATTACGTATATGTGATGTTATTTTACAACGATTTGCTTTTTCCACGTGCATCGCTAAAATATTTGTAGCCTGCTCAAATAGTAATTGTATTTGATAACGCAAAGAAATTTAAGTGCAATCGGTTAGAGTAGTTTTTGCGTAACGTTTCACTTCTGACACGGAAGCTTCGTCAGACCAAGGGTGATAGTCAGGACAAGGAACATGATTAAGTAGTAGACAACCAACAACCACTTATTTGACCTTACCGCTAAACAGCCTATAGTACGCCTAAAGTGTGTCACGTCTCGTGGGAATGACCAGGATCAGTGGTCGATTTTCCTACTAGTGTATATCCACATCAATCTAATACAAATGAACACGGTCAAGGTCGGTTGACACATGCGTAAAAGTACATAACTAACGTGGTTTGTTTAACGTGGTTAAGGTTAAGCTATTTTTGAAGAAAAACAAAATCTAATTACCTTGTATGTTTAAGATGAATAACCGTTATTTACGTTCACATCAGTGCCAAGGCCGGTCGACTGACGGTCAATAAGGTGGAATGGGCAGAAATCTCCACAATCTGGCGCTCGGTACTGATGCGAAGGTAAATAGTTGTTATTCACCTTAAACCTACTAGTTAATTAGATTTGTTTTTCTCAAGAATACCTTGAAACGTAATCTCATTTGAGCACATGAAATCTGGTTAAACCTTGACTCCAGTTTCCAGATCAATAATATTCAATGGTCACACTTAGAAAAAGTAAAGGAATGCAAACTAGATTTTGTGGACTAGATTTTGATGTACATCAGTTAGTGCTATAAAAGCTGTCGCATGCAAATGGGTTATGAGACGCTGAAATCGATTCTAGCTTCGTACCCACTGAAGACAGGACAGCGTAGTTCACTACACCAAATGCGATGTGGTGCAACAAAATGATTCTCGAACCGAAATCCTTGCGCTATCAACAACGGTGATGTCGGTTGTATCCGCTCGGGAATTGCTGACTAATATATGATCTCCTGGTTACAAAGCAGTTATTGCAGTCGTAATTTCTTACTTTTTCAGTAACTGGCAGAATTCAAGGATATAATATGTATCTGCCGAAACAAAGAACTTGATGGCTTCGATAAAATGCTCTTAATCCATATGAATAATAAAGATTACAAATACACTTACTAGAAAAGTCTCAGCCGCTAACATGGAATAGATTCGCAAATGTGTGCCGTATAAACTCTCATCGGCTACTTTGGAAAAAAGATCCAGTTATTCGGAATGTCGTTTATCCCTATGTCTGGACTAGGTAAAAGGAAAATGTTTGATATGGCTTACATGAAGCTGCTCAATAACGCTTAGATATGAGGATGCATTTTGTGATTTGTTCAATGTCGGGTTACATAAAGGCCATTGATTCCCAGCCCGTTGCATATACATGAATGAAATTTGTTCCGTTCTTCAATACGTAACCTCCATGAAATCTTTGTCATGATTCCAGTCTGACTGCATTGAATAGAGACTTGATCAATATTGCGAATCAATGTGACTAGTAACTTGGAAGATTTTTAATTTTGCATAGTGTGGTTTAGCTAAATACTGAAGCATTTTCGATTAAGATATAAAGGGCATTGGTCATTGCCTTTAACGCAACTATCCGGACGAATTTATGGCTATGAGTAAATTTTATTTAGGTTGTCACTCTTATTCAGACATAGTTAGATTCAGTTTCTCTTCTACGCATGACAAGAATAATGCTCATTTAAACATTATAGGCTATTTAACATTTATTCACGGATTTTATTTAGCTGAGCATTTGGAATAGATTCAAATGAAGCAATCACGTGCACCTCCAAATCCTGTATGGATATAGTCAAAATAAAGGCATAGAAATTTATGAGAATAAATGTTGACTTCACACAAAATCGAAAACACTCAACAGCTTCACTAATTAGGCTGTTGTTGTCTGATCAAAAGTCATATCCCGTGTGAAATTCGCAAATGGAGTTCGGTAAACACCATCATCGGACATAATTCAGGCATAAAAAATTTAGATTCTATTGATGAAACACAAGTAAACATTCAGCCAGTTACCAAGTCTTTAATCTTCAGAAATTGGGATATTTTTTTAAGAATCTGAAATAGTATGTATGTATGAAAGCACAAGCCTGATCCAAGCAAATTGGCGCACAGTCAGAGACTGCACGTGGGCTAAGATACTGTCAGGTTTCCCAGGCCTAGACAGATATAGGAAGAAAAAAACAGGAAATGATAGACTCCAGCCTGTTTCAACATGCAGCTCACTACCTCTGGCCAACCAATTTAGCGCGGTGTTAGCCGCACAGCACAAAAGTACAGCACGATTGCACATCCATCTGAAATAGAGTTTTTCGTCATGTGTAAGGTGCTAGTAAGAATCTAACTTTCATACACTAAATGGCTTGACAGAAGCTTCACTAACAACACGGCTTTAACAAAGTGAGCACACTTTGCAGATTTCTACAATACGACTTTGTGATCATACAAGAATATCTATGCATTTGTAAATAAAATTATATTACGCGGTGACGCTCATCTGTCAGGAAATTAGCATGCAAAATTATATTGATTGTTTAATATTGAAGCGAATACTTGTAGCTCATGGATTGGATGTTGTGCGTTGTGTTCGCTGAACTGACATTGTAGCAGTAGGATGTTTCTCCATCAAGCTAGATGAGATCGTCAGCTGAACTTCTTGCAACATGTTCGTTATCATCGTCATTTCTGATTTTTATACGCTGACCGTTCTGTCTCTTTCCTTGTCATTGTTTGTTCTCAAGGTCACGCAGCTTAATGATCGGTTCCTCATTGGCACATTGCATGTCGTCCAACTGAATGTATTTATTAAATGACTGCGTTGTGTGAGTGGCACGCTTCGAGGAATTAACGTATGTAACGCGTGCGTCCACTTGCAATGAATCTGGTTCCATTCCAATTGAATTGATGTCCTTCTTCGTCAAAGTGAATTGATGGTAGCGATTTGTAATCGTGCCTCCTCGCCGCTGATTGGTGTTCACTTATTCAGGTACCACGTCAACTTCCAGTTTGTTGCACGTAATGCACCTCACAATCCGTGCATGAGATTTTGTAGACCACGATTGTTTTGTCTTCTTCTTTTAAGCCATCTTTCAATTTACACAGCTGATTGTGGAGTGTTCGCGTAGGTCTGTGTGCAAAATTGATTCCAAATAGTCGCAGTACTCTTGCGCAATATCTGAAACATTCTAAATGTTTGGTAGGGGTTTCCTGACCTGTGCGTTTCGTTACTGCGTAGAAAAGCTTCTTGGCGATTTGTATCTCACTATAAAGTTCTTCGGGTAACCGCTTATCTTGAGGATCTTTAAAAGGTATCGTTGTTCCTCTACCAGCGTTTCAGACGATTTGCAATGCGTGTGTGTTCGGTTGAACAGCGTTCGTATGCAGCCCCTTTTGTGTGGAACAGGATGATTGCTTTTTAAGTTAAGAATTTTGTCCATATATGTGTGTTTCCGATAGATACTTGTCTGGAGGGATCCTGTGTCTCTTCTAGTGACGATGACATCCAAGAACGGTAAGCACCTGTTGAATTCTGTTTCTTTCGTGAAATCTATTCATGTGAAGACACAATTCAGTTGTCGATGAGCGTATTCGACTTACGAATTCTTGATTATGACGAAGGTGTCGTCCACGTAGCGTATCCAAAGTTTCGGTTCCATTATAGGAATTGCAATACCTTCCAATTTCTGCATTACTGCTTCCGCTATCAATCCAGAGATAGACGATTCCATGGAAGTACATTTGATCTTCTGATACAATTTTCCATTGAACTTCCATTGAAGTCAAAGATCCAAAAACGTCATTAGTTCCTCGTGAGTTATTCGATTTCCGCCATACGTTGTTCCGTGGTCCGCTAGCAGCGATAAAATTGTTTGCCCGACGAGTGTAAGGTTGACCGACTGAAATAGGGCTGTGACATCGAAGGAGACCATCAGCTCGTCGTCAGTTGTCTTCACATTTTGCAGTTTTTTGAGAAATTCATCTGCCGAATTTTTGGAATGGTCTGAACCTCTGACAAGATATAGGAGTTTTCTTCGTAGTTTTTTCAAAAATCTGTGTAGTTGCTCCGGAAATTGAAACTATTGGACGTAGTGGGATACCATCTCGTGCACCTTTGGTAGTTCGTATGATTGATGAACCTTCGGGTTTCATTCGGAAAGATTCAGCACTGTTAATCTGTGCCTTGAACTTCAGTCTCTTGAGAGCAGCGTTAATCCTGTTTTCTAGTCGTTTCGTTTAATCTTCACTAACCTGTCAATAGGTTGTACCGTCCAGCAGCAGTTCTTCACCTTTCTCGATGTAATCAGATTTATCCATAACTAACGTCATTCGCCGTTTGTCTGCATGTAAAATGACAATGTTCTGGTCGTTTTTAAGCTGTTTGACGGCTTTCCTTTCTTCATAGCTAAACCTGGAGCGTTCTAAGTTTATCTACAATGCAGAAATGATTTTTTCCGAACATTTTCTCTTGTGTCTTGATCCAGATCTTGAGATTTGTATATATCTTCCAGACCTACTCAGAATTCACTCGTATCGGCATCCCGATAATTAAAATTTAGTCCTTTTGCGAGCACTCGCTTTTCGGTCGCTTAAAGTTGCTTTGTTGAAAGATTTCTCACCCAGGTCTCGGCGTAATTATCCCATTCATTAAGCGCAATTCTTTGTGATTTGAGGTCAATTGTTCATTGCTTCTTTATTTTTGCTCTGCTCGTTGTTATCCTAATTGCTTACTTCAGGTCATCTGCTAGTTGCTACCCAATGTGGATGTCACACCTCGCGCGTTCTTCATTTATTAAAGCTTTGTATTTCGTGTATTTCGTGTCTTTCGTGGTCATCTGTGATCATCATGGATATCCATTCGCGGTTTTTCTCTAATAGTTTAATAGCACGTGGATGATTGAGGGGTGGACGACGTTTTAAGCATTTCGGCGTTAGTCGGTTTTGTTCGCATTCGTGTAGAAAGAAAAGCTGCTCGTTCGTTGATTCTGCTCTGATGGCTATGTGATTCCCATCATCTGGCATACTTGAGTGTGTCTCGCCCGATGTTGTTTGATATTTAAGCGAATACTTGTAGCTCAGTGATTGGATGTTGTGAGTTCTGTGTTCGCTGAGCTAGCACTGTAGCAGCAGGACGTTTCGCCAGCAAGCTAGATGACTTCGTCAGCTGAACTTCTCGCGAAGTGTTCGTAATAATCGTGGTTTCTGATTTTTATACGCTGACCGTTCTGTCTGTTTCGTCGCCATTGTTTGTTCTCAAGGTCACGCGGTTCCTCTTTGGCACATACATGTCGTCCAATGATTCCATGACCGCGTTGTGGAGTGCCACGGTTCGAGGAATTCCCGTATGTGGCGCGTGCGTCGACTCAATCGTCCATCAATTCCGCATCACATCATTAGCTTTCCTTTCTTTTACTCATTCGAAAATGTAATCTGCTCAAAGCTTTAAGATTACGTGTTAACTAAATTTTCTTATCTTGATTCATGATTCAAGAATTTATGGTCAAAAAAGCACATAGCTTCACAATTACCATTTCATAGTATGTATTTGTTCATGAAAAATGAATATATATATATATATATATATATATATATATATATATATATATACCACAGAACACTGTCGTGAAGACTTCAAGTTACTGCTAATAAACACACCCAGGTCTTCCTCTGCCGTAACCCATGAAAGTTGCAGAGATTTCAGAAGGATTTACCTTTTGATTGTAATTAACAATCAAGGAAACGTCCCAAGTTGAGTGACGCGCAAAATCCCAAGGTCTATCAGAACCCAACGAGGATATGTCAACAAATGCGGTACTGTATTGAGGGAATCAAATTATAGTACAAGCATACCTCGATTATTGGAGTCAACCGGGTTAAAATCAGTGTCAATGTCAAAACAATATCGAGTTACGTACACGAGTCAAAATCAAAGCTAAGTTCAAATGTCCAAACGTCCCACACGATCGAGATTACGACAAATTGTGTGCAGCAAATATGCAAAAGGATCCATAAAGCGATAGGGTAATGACAGGTCAGAAAAGCAGTGTGGAAGATGATGTTGCCGACAATTAACATTTTACATTTTTGGATGTTGAATTGTAGACAGTTTCGTAAGGATCACGTATGACATTTTTTCAGACCTTTTTGTAGAATTTTGCAATCTTCTATGGTGCGTAAGCTAGTCCAAACTTTGATGTCATCCACAAATAAAATGATTTTTCTGAGTACGCTTTCAGCTATATCGTTCGCGTACACCAGGAAGAGTATTGGTCCGAAGACTGTAGCCAGCTCAATAACCTGCCACCCACTACGAGCAGCTCCAATTTCTGTAGAAGTATGCTGTGGTTAACACAGTCAAAAGCTTTAGACATATCCAAGAAACAAGCATGGATATGATATCGATTATCCACGGCTCGAATCCAGTTATCAAGAGTTATGAGAAGATTGGTGAGGCAGGAGTGTCTTGTACTAAATCCGTGCTGTTGGATGGAAAGTAGCTTATTTTGTTCCAAATGTTTAATGAGTTTGTCAGCTTCAAGTCGTTCGAGAAGTTTAGAGACCACTGGCAACAATGTGACTGGCCTGTAGTTAGACACATCAGATAATATCCCGCCAGTCAGTAAGACTGATATTGATTGGGCAAGAAAGTACGAAACCTCGGTATTTTATTTCACGCCGAATATATATTGCTGCCTATCTGTGCGGGATATTCGACCTTCAATATTTTGTAGCTCGCGAAGTTCAAGTTTCATTCCTATCCATAAACGTTACGCGCGATCAAAACTTAAATCCCCTGCCAATGCTTTGCTTTTATTCGTGAAGTAAAATAATGCAGAATTATATTTTTAAATGCTTACATATTTTGAATCTAACTGTGACATTTAAACCGTTAAGGATTTTCGGCATTTCATTCGCGTTTGAGTGAAACTGAGTGGTTTGTTGGGGGTTATACTGAAGCCTCGAATGTTGTTTTGCATGCTGCCGGTATTGTTTCGAATGTAAATAACTACAAATTTGAGCTTGCATCCATGAAACCGGTAAAACAACCTAGCTAACTATTTTGTTTCCAAAAACATTCAGTTCAGTTCAATTCAGTTTGCAGTACGACCAGCACATATTCATGAGTCAAATGATTTCCCGATATAAGAAGAATCGACCGTGCAACAGAAGAACTCCGCTCGCCAATTCAATTCAATTCAATTTAAAGGTCAAAAAAGCATATAACTTAACAAAAACCACAGAATAATATGGGAATTACGAATAACATAGGTAGTAAAACCAGGATTTGTTTGCTTACTGAGCAGTTCAGGAATCAGGTAAAAACCCATAGGGCAGAAACCGTTTTCAATCGGTTGGATGGCGCATGGAAATACATGGGGTCAAGATGTATAGTTTACATCGATGCATGGGTTTAAAGTTCAAAGCTTTAATAGTGTAGAATACATTAGGTTCAATGTTTAGATTGGTCGACATGAAGTTGTCCAAGTTTGATGTGAATATATCCAAGTTGGGTGAATGTGCAATACTACAGGGTAGGGAGTTCCAGGTAAAACATACACGTAGAGAATAAAAATACCTTCGACAGTTCAGTCTCGAGTCGGGAATAAGTACTGTGTAGTCATGACACCTGGTGGTTCGGGGTGAAGAGAGGCAACGCTTGAGTATTAAATTAATTGATTATAATTGGTGTTCCGTTAAGTTTCAGTGTATGAAGCGCGATCTTGCTTTCATGTGATGTCTGAATTCCGATAAAATTTATTCATTATTACCTATTCTTCAGTTTAATGTTTATAGCAACTCGTTTTTAAAATGCAGAAACAGATTAATTCATGACTGTGCAGTCAAGCTCTTCAAAATCAACACAATTTATGTTACCTCTCAAGTTTTTTTATAAAAGAACTTGGAATTCGTACTCAATCGCACAAATAAAGAAGATTATCTGGTATCCTAACTGAATAATGGTGAACTACATCTTCCACTACTCCATAACGCTTCCTGTTATGCTGATTAAATGGCTTGAGATATTGATGTATAATTTAACGAAATACCACCAACACAATTCCTCACCTTCTCACGATCCATTTCAAACTTGGAATTCTTGTTACTCCTCATTCGAACAACATAAATGGATACACGAAAGTACGATTTTTTTCAAATGTTATGCGTGCAACCTATGATATTGAGAGCTATTCACTTTTTTCACGGTAATTCTTGAACATTGGTTTCAACCGTGGGGTCCTATACATAGTTAAGTTACGCGTGAGACTTACGAATTTCGGTCAGACGGTCTAGGTTCGAATCCAAATGTGGTTGCATATGTTGGAAAATTTACTTAAGAAAAATTTGCATCATCTTGAAGTGTAAAATGAATTCTGACTATAGTCTGAATGCAGGACTTGCCTAGTGAAGTTGTCTACTGGTTAGAGGGCCTATGGGGCTTCTCTGACTTACATTTCTCCAAATGTCTTGTCCGCTCGGATTTTTGTTGGTTCTCTGTCGTTGTTTCTCGAACTAAATGATCACTGCATTGGTAGTGAAAATGCGGATCTAGTTTTCTGATAAATGGCTCTGGAGTACTAATCGGTAACGCTTCTTCTGTTAATAAATCTTACAAAGTTTTACTTTTTCTTTAAAAGTTTGATTCATCGAATTACTTCTGATTCACTGGTATTAATTTTCCATCTTACTCCTGATAAGCTAAACAGACCAATCGACCGATTAGCGAGTGGGAATTCCGCCAGAGCTCATCAAGTACGGTAGAACAGCATTATTACAGACTCTCCACCGTTTGCTTCTTCAAGTGCTGGCTGAAGGAGTGTGTCCGACAAGAGATGCGAGACACGAAGATAAACACGCTATTTAAGAATAAAGGTGATCGAGGTGACTGCAACAATTACAGTGGAATCTTCCTTCTGAATGTTGTAGGGAAATTGCTTGCTGAAGTCTTACAGCTCCGGCTACAAGTTTTAGCTGATAGATTTTACTCAAAATCTCAATGTAGCTTCCGTAGTAGAAGATATGATATTCTCATTGCGACAACTTCGAGAAAAGTCTCGAGAGCAGCGTCGCTATCATTTGATCTAACGAAGGCATTTGACCACGATAGTAAGGATGGTCTTTACAAAATACTCGACCTCATAGGCTGCCATCTAAGACTGCTTAAGCTCTTTATTACTTTTCATTCTAGCAAGAAAAGCTCAGTAAATATTACCAGTTGCAGCTCAGAAACTTGTGAAATTCGCCAAAGCGTTGAACAGGGTGTTCTTGTTCCCACGCTTTTCAGTAATTTCTTTATTCTGCTGCTAAACATGCTTTTTTGACAAAAATAGAAGGTATTTACATACGCACTCGTTGTGGTGGCGGGCTTTTCAACCTGAACCGTTTGAGCGCGCTTGACGACGATGTAACAATTATTGCACATACAGAAGAGCAACTCCAGCCGCTAATGGACTGTTTTTCTTCGACATTGAAAGGTTTGGGCTTACCTTCAGCATGAGTAAGAACAAAGTCCTTGGTCAAGAGAATTTATCGGTTCCCACCATCATTGCCGAAAACTGTCAGCGTAAACAGGTACATCATTTCACATATCTTGGTTCAACCATTGCGGATAGCCTATCGCTAGACATGGATATAGATAAGTGGATTGGCACATCGGCTGCCATCTCGTACCGTTTGAACTCTTATGTTTAGTGCAACCACAAGATGAATTTGAAAACAAATATGATGCTATACCAAGCGTACTGAATGCTTTACTTTACGGCAGTTAGACCTAGATCATCCAAGCAAGACACGAACGGAAGCTGAATGCTTTTCCATTTACAAAGCATCCGCTGTATCTTGAACGTATGTTCCATGGATAAAGTAACGAATGCTGAAGTGATTTTAAAAGCTGGGCCACAGAGCACGTTCACTCAACTACTACAACGCCGCATGCGGTGGCTTGGCCATGTTTACAAAATGGAAAATGGCCGTATTCCAAAAGATCTACTCTATGGTGAGTTGAAATCAGGAAGACGACCTTTGAGCAAATCGCACTTGCTGTCCAAAGACGTTTACAAAAGAGGTATGAAACCTGTCAACATTGATCCTACGAGTTGGGGGCTTGGCACTCTGTAAAGCTGCGGAAGAGCAGGCACAGATCTTGGCTGCTGAACGCAGACCATCCCACCGGCGTGGAACTGACTCCGATCGATCGAGCACTGATATCGTTGTGAGCGCTGCGGGAGAGGTTGTCACTCCCGAATCGAATCATTCTAAAAGATGCCTGTGATGTACATCGATGGTCAATATCGACCGAATGAGGACAACAATGCCATTCCGATGCTTAGATTAATATTAAATGAATGGAAATTCATTCTCACTTTTCTTCGCCGCTATTTGCAGCCAACGTGAGTTTGTATTTCACACCCGACTGAGTAAATAACAAAATTGATGCAGTTTTGTTGGAATTTGATCTGCTTCACACAAAACGATCACGCGTAAACAACTTCATACAAAATAACAATGGATCAGGGCCCCTGAAAATCTTTTCTTGTTTTTTAAAAGTCGGAAGTTCTTATTTTGCGTATTTTCGATCAAAACTCAATCGGATGATCTCGAGAAACCCGCTGGCTATCATTTATGTACAAAATAATTGTGAAAACAGCTAGACTGATCACACGTAACGCATACAAAGAAGAACTTTCTCGTCCTTTGTTCGCTGCCACAAGGTGGGCAAGTGATAGATTGAGAATTTTTCAAGAACATCAAAAATTGTTGCTTTTCTGATCGAGTTAGGTACATTTTATTGACGTGAAATAATAAAGGAATCGGATATGTTAGTCTAATATTTTTTCGTCCAAGTGAACCACTGCTTAAAATCGGCACAGGAGAAATAGATCTGCTTAAGTAATTTATCATCAAAATGCGTCCGGAAGGTTTTGATTAAATTAAGTTTGTTGGATTTTTGTTTAAAAAGCAAAGAGCTGTACAACATCATATGGTGTGCGTATAAAAGTATAATGAGCCGAGGTTTTGATTTTCGATTTATGAGTTTAGAGGGAGAAAAATAATTACATGTATTGTTGTGGAAACTTTTGGAAAATGGCGGTCTTTTTTACTTTCTTCAACAAATCATATGGAAGTATGAATCATATAACAAACAAAACCGGATTCGGTTACTTACTGAACATTTTCAGAATCTGATAAAAATCCAAGGGATAGGAATTTTTCGTTTGCACAATGGAATGACTTAGGTAGTTCCATAGGGTCAGTATTCATAGCTTTCTTGGATGCACGGCTCAAGGACTACAAATGTATTGAGATTTCTCGAGTACGTGTGCTGATTGGATGAGTTTACAACAAACCCAGTTAAATTGTTCATCGTAAAACAAACTCGCACGGCAAAAGTATCTAGAGTTGAGTCAGTCAGTCAAGGCCATTATCAGTCACATTCACTGTATGAACCTTGCTCTTAAACGAGCACTGTAGGTCCAATAAGTCAAAATCGAATCCCCTCAGAGACGACGTGAAAAATCGAAAACGTTTAGGCTTGTGATTCACTCATTGTAAGGTTTCAGGCGACAAGTTTTGTAGCTCGATGATATATTAGTTGCAAACTCGTAACATCATTTTTAAAACTTGACGACCACGTTTGAACTGCATATTCCATTGTCACTTGCGCGTTTATTATACGGAGAATCGCCTGCTTTGAGAACCTCGCGAAAATACTCTTCAGAAGTGACAATTTCTGTGATGCTTTCTGATAGAGAGAGATGCCGTGTCTCGACATGCCAGAGTGTTGCTAATCCACATACCCGAATCCTTTTGCCAAGGGGGCTACGAGAGGCTGTGGGCAACAAGAGAATATTAAAATTCTACATATATTCCAAGGTTCAACGTATGACACTTGAAAATTGAAGAATAGACGATTTTTGAATGAGCATGGAGGTTTTTCAGATTCAGGGCTCATGAGATTTATAAAATGCTATAGTAAATAACAAGGATTCACGGATTCACGGATTTATGGTTAAAAGGTTAAAAGTTCGAAAGTTTAAAACACCACAGGATTACGGTATGAATGAAAATGTAAAAGATATAATAGTATAAAAAGAATAGAGTATATCAACAGAGTTTTATATTGTTTCCTGTGCTTATAGATACATTCATTTCACTCACTCACTTACCGCACCGGTTAATAGACACAGTTTATTGTACCACATTCAGCAGCATTTTGAACTATCGATGATTTTATGAACGCGTTTTCTCCGTCAAACTTCGGTTGTGACTGAGGTTGAGGCAAAACTCAGGATATATAAGTGATCGTGTGCAAGATGATCATGGATCATCTCAAGACCAGAGAGCGGCATGAATTTCAGAAGTCTCGTGCTTGGTTGTCCTATATACTTTAGCATATGAACGACTGAACGCTGGCAACAGTTGAGGATGGTTGCGTGCATGTGGGCTGCTTGGACCCATCAGATACGTTTTAATGCGTGGAACATTCTATACTCTTCCGCAAACTGCAGGATGTTGGCATTAATGGGAGCATTCTAACGTGGTTCAAAATTGAAGAATTTATGGTATAAAAATGTTGAAGCTGTACAACAACATAGGATATTCATTAAAGGACAATAAATATATACAAAAATGGAGGCACTAGGAAGATCGACAGTTTTTGTAGTTCCAAAAAATCTCATATATCGTCTCGGTATGATGGAAAAACATATTCGTTAGGATGAATATCGTGTGAAAATTGAAGAAATTGTGGTGGCGAAAAGTACATAGTTTCACATAGTAAATTTACGTTCATGAAAAGAAATAACGCATAGTCATGTAATGTCACGTTTATTCCTGTTGAATACTTACCATGAGATGATACGCTAGTGCAGTCAAAACGCAATGCAGCACATAAGTTTCGGAGAGCGCATTCCAAGGTTCTGAACAAAAATATCGGCGCAGCAAACACGGGAATGGGGAATTTGCAGTGCCGCTGAGTGGCTGCGTGTATGCCGTCACTCACGGTATTCGAATGAATGAGATGGAGTATTTAATATTTTCTACATAAGTATATATAGATAGCATCGTAACGTGCTGCTGGATTAATTTTGACCTCCGATATTTTTGGATATAACTTTCATAGTTTTCATCCGATCGGTTTGATTTTTGGATATCTATCTGAAAGCTTGCTACGTCGGATCTATTCATACAAGAATCATCCATCTGCGACGTGTCGTTTTTTGTGTGCGTCAACCGTGGATTTTTTTACAGTTTGTTCGTTTATTTGAATCACTTTTTTGTTTCTGCTGTTCGATTAACCCATCGGTGTTTACCACTGTCGGGAACTACTCAGAGCAATACACAAAGTGAAATCAAATTCACGCCAAAAATCTCAAAGGGAATCTGGCAAATTAGCGGCTAATCGGGTGACGAACTATCCCTACAACCCGTCACTTTCCGTCAACTCCGCACAAAACCACACAAACCAACCGCAACCGTATCGATTAAACGCTCTGATTTGTATTTTTGATTGACCCCGTTAACATGAAACGATCTGATGTTCGCGAAACGTGCGTCGTTTGCATGAATTCGTCAGTGGTAAGGTCAAATCTGTCACGTGTAGCATGTCACGCAAAATGTAACAAATCATTGACCTCGGAGGCGTTATCGATTTTGAATGATAAAACCATGCCAGGTGTATGCTACGTGTAGGTTCATATGGGGTCAATATACAGGACAGATAGTGGAGTGCTCTTTGATATAAGCATCCAGTTTCGATTTGAAATCACGGATCGTAGGAGCGTTCACAATATCCCATGATAGTGAATTCCACCGAAAGCAAATACGCACTAAGAAGAAATGACGTATACAATCGAGTCTTGATTGCGGTATAACGAGACAACTTGAATGACTCCATGTATTCTTGAGGGATCTTGGTCTTCTAATAGTGGCCAATGAAGGATGGGGTACCAAATGCCGATAATGCGTTCCTGTTAGCAACCATTTTCGGAATACGATATAGCGGCATATGAAAAAGAACACGTGGTTTATATTGGGATTTTGGTGTCCAAGTGCACCGGATAACAGTTCGTTATATCAAATGATGGGAAGGAGATGCTATTGACTGACCAATTCCGTAATTCTTACTCTACCTTTTACCGATTGTGCAAAAATTTTTAAACGTATCGTCCGTTAAACAGATCTTCTTTACAGTTCACGTCCAGCTTGCATACATATTAGAATTACATACATACATACCACATGCTGTTACAACCGCTACCGGATTTCTTCAATACATTCAATTGGGATGGTCCGCGCTACGATACAGTGAATTTTAAAATGGGCGCTTTCATGTAAACGGAGAAGTGATAATGTGTTATCTGTATTATTACGAGCGTTATATTGCATTTATTGTACCTATTTAACTATACCATTTCATTATACGTGAACACAGAATGAAAATCAGAGAGGTAGGAGTAATACTTTATCTGAAACGGAAGAGCAGACTAATTCAAGGTTCAAGAATCTATGGTATATAAAAATTATATCAGTACATAACAATAGGATATTTGTAAAAGGAGAAAAAATATATTAAGAAAGAATTGAGGTGTTAGGATGATCTACACATTATGTAGATAGAAAAATGATGTGTATTGTATCGATATGATGGAAAAATATTTGTTCAATATAAACGGATTGTAAGGTGGAATTACTAAACATAAATACATCCAACAAAATATTCATTTGCATGCTTTTCCGTCACACTTACACCCCACGACCGTTTTCGTGCTGTTTGCACTCATCAGGTAGGGATAGTAAGATCAGGATCCGCATGCGCTTGAAACAGTTTGTTTCTGAAAAACCTTTCTCTCGATGATTGTACAACGCCTGACGGTAAGGAATTCCATTAGAGAAAAAAACGCGTACCGAAAATAGATCCAACGTCAGAATGTGATATATCCCATGCTAATATGTTAGTGCGAGTGGTATGATTTGACTGGGGATGAAATAAGGGATAAAACTTTGAGTTCAGTAATTTGTAAGCGAGGACTTAATCCGAACGATATCGCCTGCAAGCCAGAGTATCCAAGTTAAAATGTACCAGTCGATCCTCATAAGGAGGTTGCGAAGACAGCCCACCATGTTAATTGCTCTGCGATATATCCTCTCGAGCAGCTTGATGTCCATTTGTAGCCATGGTGTCAAAGCTTGCACTGAGTAATCAAACACTTGGTTAATATACGTATTTAGGAGAAGGTGAAATGTTTCACAGGAAACCGATCAAAAATACATCGCAGCCACCTAGCACGTGGCTAGCTAGCTCGGTTGTACACAGCTTCTTCGGACTTCCACTAATCCAAACGCCGAGTTCCTTTTCTTCTGCTGTCCACTCCAGTTGTTGGGTTCCAAGGTTGTGGGAGAACGGGGTATTTTTTACTTATCTGCAACATTGTGCACTTTCTGAAGTTAAATGGAAACTTGTTCCTCTTGGCCAACTGTTCAATATATCCAAATCTTTCTGTATGCACAAACAGTCCACACTTGACTTGATTCACATCCAAAGTTTACCATCATCCGCAAAGAGAGCCATACTGGTTGTGACGAGTTTCGGAAGGTCATTGATGTACACCAAAATGAGAACCGGAACAAGTACCGAACGCGGTTGGACACCGCTAGTGGCTTCGATGTTCCCAGATATCACACCATATGTACACACTGTTGCCTTGCGGTCAATGAGGTAGCTTCTCAGCTAGGTAAAAAGGCACTTATTCATACCAGCCTACTACAGCTTGCTCAGGAGTATAAAATGATCAACACGATTAAACACCTTCGATATGATTGTAACGCTTAAACTGACCTGGTTCTAGAACCTTATCGTGTTCCGGAATAACAAAATAGCTTTAATAATAGCCGATGTTCCGAACACAGCAATCGGCATTTAAATACCTCTCATAATAAGACGATGCAACTAGCATTCTTGATTCCTCAAAGCATACTAACATGCTTGCACAATACGGGTCTTCTAATGCTCGTTGTATTTCTTTTAATCATATTTTCGTGGTGCGGTTGAATTGCAAATTGAAGAGACCACAATTAGAGCAAAAAAGACCTATTGCCAGATATTGATTTTCTTAATTATGTTTACTGGCCATCGTGGAATTTGACGTATGCATGCTATTGCGAGTCTAGCGGCACGTCTTGTGATACACAGAGATTGAAGCTGATTATCTAACCTAACTCATACACGTAAAGCTTGGAACAAACGCAAGGGGTGTGAACTTCAGCTAAAGCTCCGATACAATTTGGCAGCAGCATTATAGGTGTGCCTTTGTGCAAGTTGCGAATGAGGTGAAAAGGACACAATGGTGTTTAGATAAATGATGGAATTCAGCATTGGGCGTAAAATTTGAATCCAAGCTGAGAAAACTTTAAAAAAAGTTGATATTAAAATTCTAATCAGTTCCCTATAGACTGATAAATTAAATTTTGCTCCAATAAAAATTCAGAAGGCTGTAAAGGTTATAGGCGCCCCGACCGCTTGGTCAGGAATCTGTATTTTAACGTGGTGGGTTTTTTAAGAACCCTATACATCAGTTGCTTATATGAGTATAACTTTGTTTAGCACTTCACCACTGTTTCAACACTCACTGAACCTGATCGTACTGTCTTCACCTGATGACGGCAAACGGTCAGAAACCGGTTATGATATGTATGTGAGCACAACAATAATTCTGTAATGGTTAATTTATTTAAAACAAGTTTCTTTCGACCAATATACGCCAACATAACGCTCTCAGATGTCAATAATGTTAATCAATCCCTTTAATTTGTCATTAAGTCCAATCTTCATAAATAAACCAGTGATATCGTTAATATGATTTGCATTCCGATGCAGATTTCCGATTCGAGGCATGCTGGTAAATCGTGAACATTTGAAGTCAAATGTCCAATGTGACCTATAGAGGCCATCAATTATTTATTCTAAAATCATTTCAGTGCATGCGATATTTCGTTGGACAAAATCAGAAAGTTTGCAAAGAAAAGTTCATGGACGCGATCGATTAGCAAATAGCAGTTCTTGCCCAAGTCACATTTCAGACAGCATGATTGGAAGAAAAAACCGCACGATCGATAAGATGCCGGTTGTTGCAAATCGATTTGGTGCCTGGCGCGTTTCTTCCTTCAAAATATCAAGTGTCATAACAAAAATTCTCATTTGCATGCATTCACGCACGTTCGAACTAGGTTTCTCATGATTCAGCCATCAAGGAATCAAGAGAAATATTGATTTGAGCAGGTAGTTTGACGGGTAGTACTTGTAAGGTAGATACATTTATAGATCCATTCATTTCACGCACTCACTTACCGCATCGGTTATGTAATAAGTTTTTATTGTACCACATTCTGCACGCTATTGACCTAGCCGATTACTTATAAACGCGTTTTCTACGTCAAACCTTCGGTTGTGCCTGGCTGAGGGCAAAACTCAGGATTATAAGTGGATCGTGTGCAGATGATCATGGATCATCTTCAAGACCAAGAAGCGGCATGAATTTCAGAAGTCCTCGTGCTTTGGTTGTCTTATCATTTCAGCATATGACGACTGAACGCTGGCAACAGTGGGATGGTTGCGTTGCATGTTGGCTGCTGACCATCAGAGGCGTTTCAATGCGTGCACATTCTATACTCTTCCTCACTGCAGGATTTGGCATTAATGTAGCATTCTAACGTTGTTCAAAATTGAGAATTTTGTTTTGGGTATAAAATGTTGTAGCTGTACAACAACATAGGATATTCATAAAAGGACAATAAATATATACAAAAATGGAGGCACTAGGAAGATTGACAGTTTTTGTAGTTCCAAAAATCTCATATATCGTTTCGGTATGATGGAAAAACATATTCGGTAGGATGAATATCGTGTGAAAATTGAAGAAATTGTGGTGGTGAAAAGTACATAGTTTCACATAGTAAATTTACGTTCATGAAAAGAAATACCATGAGTTGATACGCTAGTGCAGTCAAAACGCAATGCAGCAGATAAGTTTCGGAGAGCGCATTCCAAGGTTCCGAACAAAAATATCGGCGACAGCTAACACGGGAATGGGGAATTTGCAGTGCCGCTGAGTGGTTGCGTGTATGCCGTCACTCACGGTATTCGAATGAATGAGATGGAGTATTTAATATTTTCTACATAAGTATATATAGATAGCATCGTAACGTGCTGCTGGATTAATTTTGACCTCCGATATTTTTGGATATAACTTTCATCATAGTTTTTCATCCGATCGGTTTTGATTTTTGGATATCTCTCTGAAAGCTTGCTAAGTCGGATCTATTCATACAAAAATCGTCTATTTGCAACGTATCGTTCTTTGTGTGTGTCAACCGTGGATTTTTCTACAGTTCGTTCGTTTATTTGAATCGATTTTGTATTTCTGCTGTTCGATTAACCCATCGGTGTTTATCACTGTCGGGAACTACTCGGAGAAATACACTACGTGAAATCAAATTCACACCAAAAATCTTAAACGGAATCTGGCAAATTAGCGGCTAAATCGAGTGACGAAATTTTCCGACAACCCGTCATTTTCCGTCAACTCCGCCCAATACCATATAAACCAATCGCA
>JACCGJ010019142.1:0-10090 GCA_013407085.1 Atriophallophorus winterbourni | reverse complement strand
GGTCACCTCCAAACGAATTATGCTTATCATTGTGTTTACTTTACACTAACAATTCTTCTCCCTATTTTAGCCTACCCTTCAATTGGACTGTGGTGCTCTTTGTCCCACCTTGTATCAATAGAACTTTCATCCAGAACTTCTCTGCTCAATTGTCTGTTTGAGATACAGTTTAATCCTAGAAATCGGGATTATAGCATTGGCGATGGGAATTTACAACGAATCCAATCATGTCATTTTCATCAGAGGATTTGAAAGCGATTCTTGATCATCAACACAAACAATTCGAACAAACACAAATGCGTTTGATTCAATCGCTAACACAATGTCTCAACCTTCAGTCTTCAACTCTGTCCCAGAGTTCCAATTCACCAGCATTAATGGAATCGACTGCTTCCATAATTTCAGAATTCAATTACGATCCTGCATCCGGTCTTACTTTCGATTCATGGTACAACCGATGGAAAGATACATTTCTGAATGAATTTTCCTGTCAAGATGATGCGTGGAAATCCCGCCTTCTTGTTCGCAAACTTGGAACTATCGAGCACGATCGTTTCACAAATTTCATTCTACCCAAGCAACCGAAAGATCTTTGTTTTTCTGAAACTGTAGAGCAATTACGGGAAATTTTCGGAGATCAATCCTCCTTATTTAACACCCGTTACAATTGTTTGAAGCTATCGAAACGAGATGGTGATGATTACGTTACGTTTGCCGGCATCGTTAATCGTGAGTGCGAAAAATTCCAGCCACAGACCCTTACGGAAGATCAATTTAAATGTCTTATTTTCATCGCTGGTCTCCAGTCACCACAAGAAGCCGACATACGTACTAGATTACTTTCTAAACTCGAACACGAGAAAGAAGTAACTGTGCGTTCACTCACCACTGAATACCAAAGACTGATTAACCTCAAACACGACACAGCTCTCATCCAGCGGACATCGCTGCCGACTTCATCTGTCACCGTACATGCCTTAGCAAAAGAGACAGTAACATCTGTCAAAAAGCCCCCTACGGCATGTTGGTCACCGTTCCGATCCGCATCCAGCTGGACACAGCCTCGGATATTACGTTGATCTCACGTAACACATGGGAATTAATTGGAAAACCTCATATTCTACCCACCAGTCACGTGGCCCAGAGTGCATCAGGCAATATGTTAAATCTAATCGGAGAATTGATTTGTGAAGTCAATTTTAACAACCAACAGTTTTCTGGTAAATGCTATTTAACGGACTGTGCAAACCTGAATTTACTCGGACTGGACTGGATTACTAAACTTCAACTCATGGATGTACCTTTAAGTTCCATCTGTGAGGCTATCCAATCGCACACAACACCAGAATCACCATGGTCCAGGGTTCATATTGATTTTGCTGGTCCGATTAACAATCAAAATTATTTGATCCTAGTCGACGCATTCAGCAAATGGCCCGAAGTGTTTCACATGGTTCGAGTCACTTCAAGTGCAACGATTACTAAACTGCAGCAGGTATTCAGCCGATTTGGTGTCCCAGATACTCCTGTTTCCGACAACGGAACAGCTTTCACTTCGGCGGAGTTTGCATCATTCTGTCAACAAAACAGTATTGAGCATAAACGCACGCCTCCGTTTCACCCACAATCCAACGGACACGTAGAAAGATTTGTGGATACATTCAAGAGAGCACTCTTGAAACTCAGAGGGGAAGGAACCACGTCAGACATCATTGAAAGGTTCTTGCTCAGTTACCGAGCCACGCCGAATCCCAATGTACCTAACAGGGTATCCCCGGCAGAGGCACTCATGAATCGAAAGATTCGATTACCATTGGACATCATCCGTCCATCGTTTTCCAATGAGATGTCTAGAAACCGACGCATGGAAAACCAGTTCAACCATCACCATGGAGCCGTCAGTCGGTTCTATAAGCCAGGTGCATCCGTACTGGCAAAAGACTATCGAAGTGGTGGTGAAACATGGACACAAGGACAAATTGTTCGCCGCGTGGGACACGTGATCTATGAAGTTGATGTACAATCTTCCATCTGGATCCGTCATGCAAATCAGCTGCGCCCATCTTCTTTGCCCGAGATTGTAAACCACGATCCTGGTATTCCACTGGACATCTTGCTAGACACATTTGAACTACCTGAGAGGTTGACCATATCCTCGCCAGAAAAGCGAGATGTTCAAACTAACTGTACACCAAGAAGATGGACCACCGTGTTCGAAAGAAGGTCAAACCTTTGCAGCTGAACCCACGTAAACAGTCCTATCGTTGAAGACTTCCTGGGGGAGGTGTTAGGAGGGTCACCTCCAAACGAATTATACTTATCATTGCGTTTACTTTACACTAACAATTCTTCTCCCTATTTTAGCCTACCCTTCATTTGGACTGTGGTGCTCTTTGTCCCACCTTGTATCAATAGAACTTTCATCCAGAACTTCTCTGCTCAATTGTCTGTTTGAGATACAGTTTAATCCTAGAACACGGGATTATAACATACTCATCTACACCTGGGCAAGGTGGGTATTTGGGTTACTTAAATATTCCGCCTGTGCAGCTGCGACAGGATTTGAGCCTAGACCATCGGATTGAAATTCCAATCAGCTATGCCATCGGGGCCAAGAAAATTCACGTCCTATCGATTCTTTAATCGTAAGTATATATCGAGACAACATTCGAAAGAATTGAGTACAAGTCAAATATAAAATCACTTAGAAGTAGCAGCTGTTATCAAGTTTCATCACAGAGTTGTTCATCATGGATGCCTTATTATGGAAAAGGGACTAATAACTTTAAGGGTAAGCAGAAAACATAAAATGTGCAAACAATGTGAGAATGTACACAGTGCTACAGAACTCCCCACCAAGTGTGTCAATGCATGAACAATCGCACAACAGTATGGAATGAAATAACAATGGAGTCAGTCGATGGTGCATTGTGTGTCGGCAAAGACAGCTACGTAAACATCTTAAAAATGTGCAAAAAGTGAATGATGTGGGATAATATCAAAATGTACCACAAAATGAGAGCATTTACATATTCAGAAGGTAAATTGGCTCGCCGAGTCTTGAACCAGTCGCATTAGCGTTGAGTTCACGATAAAATAGACCAACAAAGGTTGTTCGGGTTGGAATACGGTATTTCAAATGTTAATCGGATCATGTGATTTTACTACAAGTTATTAACCAATTTCGATTCAGCGACATCGGAAGTGAAGTGAAGTATCACCACTATATAACAGACATAAACAACAAGGATATGCGAAAGGAATTGTCGTTGCCACTGGGAAATTTTGTACGATAGGTCGATTGAACTTCAGCAGATGTTCTCTTTTCATTGGTCGATGTGCAAAGTCGAACAAATTTATCGAAGCTATCGTTTCTGAATAAGGCTTTTTTCGCATGCCGTGCTTCGTTTGTTGTTCCTGGATTCGCTGGATTCGTTCGATATCGTTCTTGGGCAATTTGTGAATCGATAAAGAAAAAGAAGAAGAATCTGTAAGAAATTTTGCACAAAGACTCGCAAGATTTCTCAAAGGAAAAATTAACGCTCCACTTGATATCACATATTTTAAATTCCCAATCAGACTGTTGGGACTCACATCCGCCATGCCTATCTCTGGCACGGAAGAGGATGGTGATCTGTCACACCTATTTTGCCTACTATTGTTGTTGGGAACTGGTGCTGAGGTCATCACTCCAAGCTGCCTAACACTAATTGAGAAGCACGCATCCTAAACCACTAGACTATCGCACCTCTCGATGCTGAATCGTGAATGTCAATTCTAATTCAAAATGGAATTCATCGAAATACCTAGGGCGGTAGATTTTCAAGTTTATTTCTTTGTACAATTCATTTTACTATGACTATCCGTGCTGAACCCGATTCCGAAGCGAGTCGTACATGACGAACGCAGTAAGTCCTTTGTGCATTGTGGAGCTTCCAGCAGTGTGCTCGCATCATTTTCACCTTGTTGCCTGCCGAGTCGTCATACGTTGCCTCTCGAAAGATGTCATTGCATACAATGATAGCTTAGCTCGGTATTTGAGTGCTGGTGATTTTGAGCAGTTCGATCGACCATGAAAAACAGGTTTGTGAACTAATATTCATGCAAATGACTTTATCTTTTAATCGCCCATCCTTGTCTACTTGAGGTTCCAACAAAGTTAGTGGTGTTATATTTAGTATACCCGTTTCCGCCTTATTTCCCAGTGCCCGCGTTTAACTAATGTTACAATACAATAATCGAGAAATCTAAATATTACGGAGAGGAAGAACCGTACATTTAACCAAATGTCTTTTGCTCTGAAATCCATTTCCACGTGTACATGTGATTAATGATCGACCCAGAATCAAAGTGCAAAAACGGAGGCAATTGAAATTCATCCCATATCCCAAACTTGCTTTTATGTTCTGGATTCAACTTATTATAATTAAACATGTTATTTAACCGTTTCCTTGTTTGTCATTTAGTTATAACAGTAAACGTGATTTGTATTGCCCAAATCATCTGGACGAATTTCAAGCAATTTCATATTGTAGTTCATGTTGTAGTTCTTTTTTTGTTACTCGGGTCAGTCATTTTGACCAATGCCTTCCATACTTGTCAGCTGTGGGGCGATTTTACGTTAACTCGCTTTCCAGGGTTAACCAACATGTCGGCTGACGAATCACGTTTTTGTCAGGTCATTCTGGTCCTCACTGGTCCTCAGGACATATCCAGGCCAGGATGCGACTCACCATTGAATGATTTTGCGTGTACTTCCTCTGTCGCTCTCTGTCTCTGTCTCGCTGAGCGGACATTTCGCGCACTGGTCGTTGCACTGGCTTATTGCTTGTCTCACAACTGGGTCACATTTGACACCACCACTTCTTCGACCCGTCGTCATACATTAGATGTGTGCGTGGGGGGGTCAACGTTTGGTACAGAATGTGGCACGTCTTGTTAGAATTGGATTGTCTGGATCGATACAACGTGTGTGACGGCAAAGCGCAAGACCGAACGCGCTTTGTTTAATTGTAGTCGTGACAGAGCAAAGGTCATCGTTATGGTCTGGTACGAATCGAAATCGCGGGTAAACTCTTCCGTGATTAAGTCGGTGACAGATGGAGATTTCAATGTTCAGAAATTATTTCGGTTGGCGAATCAACAACGGACATCGTACTTATCAGAATAAAAGTATAACGCGCAACGTGAAACTCCCGGTCTGAACGTGGACGCACGCTGCCGATCTTTGGGTAACAGAGATTGATGCATGTTCCTACGAGTTGTTCGTTTGATTTTTCAAAACCGCGCGGTGCACAAGAATTATTTACCATGGAAGTTTTATTGCTCAAATGCAGTGACCAAAGCTTTAGCTTTCGCTACTTCACCTCCCATTAACTTTGAAAACCAAACAAACAAGAATAATGGTTGTGAGCAAAAGTACTGATGTTTGAATTAAACAATTACGTGTTTTCTTGAAACGATGCCTTCATTGCCGAATGATCAAGATATATCATAGAATTCCAAAAATCCCTAAAAAACCGTTCGAGTTTGCTGTTATATTGATTCACAATATTGATGACCAACTCGATCTTTACTATCGTACTCTAAGCCACTCCGAAGATTAGGTCTGTGCTGATATCTGGCGAAACACCAAGTGCGTCATCAGGTATTGGAACACAGGGAACTAGGCTGCCGCAGATAGGTGAGTGACGTCTGCTTGCAAACGCACATGCGATGATATTTGCGACCCGCGAATTTGTGAAGATCAGGAGGAAAATCGAAACCCTTTGCTCTAAAGATGCGTGTGACGACGGTTGAAACTTCATCATCATCATCGACAGCCTTACCCGTTAGCAATACATGTGTTGTTTCTAGATTCAAGATAACGGTCATCAGCATTATGGCCACCAATATCCGGTAGCGAATACCTCACAAAGATCACGGGGATTAATCACGAAATGAAGAGTTCATTGCCAGAAATTGGTAAGTGCCCTTATACCGGCAGTTTAAGCTTTCGAACTGGTTGTAAACGGTGACAATACACTTTGCGTTTACTTGCAGCGAAAATTCGTTTTGCACACAACTATTACTGATTTAGAAGATATTTGAGAAAGAATATATTTTTGAAAGGAAGGTTAAAATTCCACAATGGCGCCCCCCCCATTTAGCACTATTGTAACCATTTATCGCGCAGTGTTCTGTTATTGAGTGTAGATTATTTGGATAGCATGCAAACGTAGCCGACTTACCGAGTATTGCTCATCGCTTTAAAACTTGTGGGAGAAACTCCTAGGATAAGGGGATTCAAGGATTTGTAGTTAAAACGTTAATAGTTTACAACATCACAGGATTATGGTATGAATGAAAATGTGAAAAATGTAATAGTATGAAAGGAATAGGATATATCAAATGTAAGGTTCACGAATAATGTTCTTTTGCGTGTATAAGACCAATTTCGCTTTAAACACCGCCAGACAAGGAGAGTTCACCATATGTTGGGGTAGGGAATTCCAAAGATATATAGTACGGCAAAAATGGCGCCGACAATCAAAACGGGAACTTGGGATGTAAAGGAATAATGTATGTCCGCGTGTCACTTTCCCATCACACACATCAAGCAAGTGTTTTAGTAGATGTCATTCGGTAGATACAATTCTATAGGTCAGAATAATATCGCGTCGTATCCTCCTTTGGGTAAAGTCACAAACCCAGACGTCGCAATCTTTCGGTGTACGGAACATTGAGAAGACCCAGCACTAACTTTGTTGCACTGTGATAGATTGTATCAAAGAGAGCAATGTCTTTTCGCAACCAAGGAGCCCAGACCTCTACCGCATACTTCATCATTATCCTTGGTAACGTTACCAGCGAGAATCTTCAAAATATTCTTTGAAAGATACCCAAAAATCTGTTAGCCTGTCGATATATATTCTGGCAGTGCACCGTGCTCTTTAGGTTTCCAATAATCCATACTACAATATCTTTTTCCAACGAGCGCCATGCAAAGCTTTCAGTTCCCAATCGATATGTCTAAGGAACATACTTGCCAAGGTGGAGCATCTTACTTTTCCGTATGTTGAATGTCATATCATTCATGGAGCATTTTGAATGATATGTATGTATGTATAATAGAAAGAGGAGCGGTCTAGCATGGATCCATGTGGGACTGTTGGTGATTTTGAACTTTTGGGTTAGCACTCTGGCTACTCTAACTCGTGCATGGCGATCTGACAGGTAGTCGCGAATTGGACTGTATCGTGATGCGAAACCGTTTAGTGCATGAGATTGATGCACCAGCGATATACATGCATAGCCGACAAAAGCCGAATATAATCAACAACAACAACAGAGGATATCATCTGTATGGATTATACGACGATTCGATTTTGACCGAGATTATTCGTTGTGGCTACAATTTTCGAAAACAAAAAGTCTGCAAGCAACGCAATTCAAAGATTCTAAAGCACCTCGGTGACAAACAAACATTTTGTGACTCGCTTCAGACGATAAAATTAAGTATGAATACCAAATTTAGCGAAAGTCATGCTGTGCGGTATCATATGCTTCGTGATATAATAAATTGCTTCTATCGATAGTCTTCCGTTGAAACGCGTTGCGTCTCTCTCGAAATAACACAGAACAGTATTGCGAAGTGGTACATGACGTTGCTGTAGAGCACAATGTTACAAGCTTTCAATATTACACAACACAATTGAGCGATTGGCGTATTCTTGTGGTTAAACTATTGTTCATCGAAGAGTTAGGAACACAGCCACTGCTGATGGATAATAATGCGTAATTGAGTCGAGGCTTGACGTCTATTACGCAAGTGTGGGTTTGTTACTTCGAAATTGTCACTTATGATTTTTGGACCATGCCTGTAGCAAAGAAAATATTGTATTCGGATAGATAAATGCTGAATTCCGGTATTCTGACAGTCACACTTGCGGTACGATGAAGTTTGTAAACGACAAATGGAAGTTGTTAACAAACCCGAGGTCGTGGTGTGAGAACAAATTCTTTGGAAATAACTTGTAAAGCGGTGGTTTTGATGCTGAATAGGAGTGAGTGCTTCTGTTGCCTGCTAAATGATTAATCTCTACCCGAGGATATATTGAACATGCTTAGAAATTAAATCCAGTAGAATACTAAGATGGGATATTCACTCCGAAAAAAGCGAATCCCGGTACCAAACGAGCTTAACAAATCACCTCAATGTTGGTGGACAAAGATTCCTGGAAAAGAGCATCTCAATTGCAGGCGACGTGAAGGCACTGAAACCGGTCATTTCCATTGATTTGATCGGTTGCTTTAGATTTACTGTGTGAATTGGTCATCTAAATGTTTGCTTTACCCATCTGATTAACAGGAGCTTCACCGTGTATCGTTGTGTACCAATTTCCCACTTTTTCAAGACGCGCTGAGACTAAACCTACTGCAACTTCGGTTAGGTCCTAGTGGTGTTTTCTGACGACTGCGTTTTAGAGACGGCTTCGTCTTTTGAACCCCCTCATCTTGGCTAGCAGAACAATGCTCGTATTCTGAATCTTATCTTTTCTGGAGTGACGGCTTTGTTCTGTGAGCTAAGACTAGGGGGGTCAAAAGACGAAGCCGTCGCTAGAACGCAGTCGTCAGAAAACACCACTAGAGTGCCTAACCAAACTGGTCGATGTCACTGGCCGGGCGGCGAAGATCGATCAATGTACACGTGATACAGATAGGCATTTGAATCGCATGTTAGCAAACGGTAGATTAGATAGAAGTGTAAAATAATAAATGTGTAGAGACACTGGTCTGTTGCACATACACTTAATGATTGCCAACAGCCAAATACGAGTTTTCGTGTGTATGATTAATGGAGGTGAGCAAACCAAAAACACGTCAGTTCCTAAACTAGTTAATCACAACTCAGGTTAAACTGTGGCCACATCTAAAATCTACTACTCACGACGATGAATGGTAAATATGTATGCATGTTTACTGGGGGTTAAGGCATTCAGGTTTTATTCGATACAATTCCACGCACGCAAAGTTGTATAAATAATTCGAATGGTATGTTGCTCATCGTAACATTATAAGGATTATTCACACGTAAAACTGTTAATGTCTGTCAAGCACTCGCAATCACTCGTCATATACCCAGACTAGAAGTGTATTAGCGTTTGTAGGTCAACTATATTGCTGTGGTTGGCCTCATTCGGTTGATGTCGACAATAGATGGACATCACAACCGCATGATGGTTCCTTGCTCCGCAGCTTTTAGAATGACTGAACAGTTCGATTGGGGAGTGACAATCTCTCCCGCAGCGCATGCAACGATAGACAGAACTCAATTGTAGGGGGTCAGTTGCACACCGGCGGCGTGATCTACGTTCAGCAGCCAAGAGCTGTATATGCTCCTCCCTAGCTTTACATAACATGGCTGTTTTTTGAATGGATAAGTATGTTAACATCCGGGTGAAATCGACACGTTGTTCTCACGGTGGTGTGGGCGATGCTGTTGTTGGCCTCAATCGGTTGATATCGACTGTGGATGGACATCACAACCGCATGATGTTTTCATGCTCCGCAGCTATTAGAATGACTGAACAGTCCGATTGGGGAGTGACAATCTCTCCCGCGGCGACCACAGCGATGGCCAGTACTCGGTCTAGCGGCGTCAGCTGCAGTTCAACTGTTTATTGCTCTGTGTAATGTCAGATCCACCAACACACTGGCTTGCTACATGCGCTATAAGCATGGCCCGTTTCGTTCTCCGGAATCGCAATGCCCAAAGTTAAGTTACATTCACTTTTTCCGTGCAATTTTTTGTTCCCACGCAGAAAGGAATTCTACAGCCAACGGTTGAACTCCCAATCTGATTCTTCTTCTTCTTCTTCTTCTTCCATAATCCATGAACTTTAAACAGTTTCTACTGACTAATTACAGTGTTCATTGATTACTTAAGATTAATGTAGTATGGCTGAAAATCAATGGCTGAATTTTGAAAAAAAATGCAAAAAATACGTTGCAACATTTTAATCCTTTAATTTTATTCAAGGTCTCGGCTTGTCCTTACTTATCCACGTTCTCCATGCGCAAACAAGATTGACCTCACGATTAATCCCGT
>JACCGJ010019140.1:0-22496 GCA_013407085.1 Atriophallophorus winterbourni | reverse complement strand
AGACAGGGTAAGTAGTCGGAAAGTGCTTTGCGATAAGGCGCAAAGGATATCGCCCAAGCCATCGGGCAAGGGGAGAGGTGTGATGAAAGAATAGGCGTCCCTGAGCTGTACGATGCCGGCTTCGGTAGCTTGCACTGCAGCGATTTCGCTGAGTTCGAGGGAGAGTGGACGGTCTATCACACACGTTGTAAGGATAGGAATTGTGGCACCTAAGATATATCGTGTGTCAGTCGTAAAATGACTGACAAAATCCTGGTGCATAGTCTCTCTAGGAGAGTACCTACCCGACGATCCGTTGATTGATGTACGAGGTGCTTACAAGCAGTATACAAAGTAAACTGTCTGCCCTGTAGCTTGTGTTTTAACCCGACTTGCGAATTGATCAACAAGTGTAGTTATGTGATGCATATGACGTTTTGATGTAAAACATGTTAAAGGATGTAGAAAAAATTATCCTGAAAATCGCCGATGTAAATCGGGAAAAGACGTACCGGAAAAAAATTTTGAATTGTGCGTGGATATTGGGCTTACCAATTGTAGTAAACGAAGGATTCGTGCATCACGTCGGGCTCACCAATTTGTAGTAGACCAAAACGAGCGATCACGATTCACGCACGAACAAAAACGGAAGTTAATAATTGTCAAGGTCAATGTTTTGATGAGGCAAAACAAGCGGTGTTACACTGAGGGGTTACATGTGAGGACTGAGCGCAGTCGAAAATGTTCTTTCCCAGCCCTTTGAGCAGCAGCAGCACATTGGTTGACTCACTTAAAGTTTGCGGGTCTAGGATTACTAAGTGTTCATCAGATTCTATTTTGCGGAGAATGTAGAGACAATCGTATTAGAGCAAGTGACTCGTCTCTAGGTTAATGGGAATGTCCCACTTATCAGTTCAATCCGGCACAGCTTCTACGTCATTTATTAGATCAGCGGCCTTTGACCTACCGACAACTATTACGTCGTCAGCCAAAGTCTGGCACGGTAATCACAGTTTGTTAGCTAGATCATCAATAAATGAGGATATAGCAATTTGTAATTTTACTATCTTTTCAAATGTATTTCCATTTCCATCGACGCTTGTTTTAATCGGCGATTTTGTAGTGAACTACTTTCACTCTTTAACTTAGCATTTTATACATACAACTTTTGACCTTGTATTGTTATTCCTTTTCTTGGCCATGTACACTTCATTCGTATTACCGCTTGGCGGGTAATTTAATTTGGAAATCGGACTTTGTCTTCTTCCGTGGTTGCGCCGCTCCGTTTCGCCCGAATTATAATAAACGGATTCTCCGGCATTCTAGAGCTTTGTGCACCTTGGATTCCATTATTCGGACATTCCTGTGTGGATTATTTGGCTATCGTTGGAGTTCACGGATCGTTCTTTAGTCATTTGCACCCTTGGACTTTTAGTGAGTTCTTTCCATTTTTTGCCGTATTGTGTTTAGCGCAGACTCATTTTTCTTTGGTCCACTACATAATCACGCGGTACGTTCAACTTGATTGTATTTTCCACGCTCCGATAAATATCATTACGAATTTTTGCTATTCCTTGAATTTGCAGTAAAATAGAATAACTATTTTACTATATTATTGATATTTTTCTGATTAATTACGCCAGTAATAAAATCAGCTTGTATTTTTCTACTGAACTATCATTACTCACATTTTACCGATAGATATGAGTTCAAAAAATATCTGCCTCAACGGAAAATGTGGCAAAATGGTGGCTAAGGGCATCGAGTGCACAGCTTGCAAGCGTTGGGCTCACCCTAGCTGCTCAGGCATACATAAATCTCACTACGGGATTTATGCAAAATACCGCTGGTTGCAGTGGTATTGTTCCGGCTGTCACGAGGCTGCCACTGACGCCGCTTGCCAAAAGCCAAGGAATAGAGTGACGTCGCGAAGCTCGTCAGATTTTGCAGCCGCCCAATCGTATGCATCTGTGGTGAGAGCAAATATAAGTTCTGAGACTACAGCAGGCAACGCTATCGCGCACAAATCTAGCCGGCTGCAAAGTTCTTCCAAGCAAGCTACCTCCCCTAAGGTGGTAAATAAAGCCAGGACTTCAAGTAAGCGTGCTATCAAAAAGGCGAAAAAAAGTGCATCCCCTGAAGTAGACGTAGCTATCCAGTTACCTTGTCCTTCAAAGCAAGCTTCCTCTGCGAAGGTCGTAAACGTAGCCCAAACTCCGCAAAAACGTACCAAGCAAGGTAAAGCCCGTACTCAACGGAAGAAACATCGCAATAGTGCTGGCTCACCCGACCTGGATAAGATTATCCAGGAATTAAACGGTTTGCGTAAGCAAGTTGAGTCACTTAATGGCACTTCTTATTACTTTTCAAAAACTAGAACCCGAAATGTTCTAGTTTTCAATCGAGCGGAGCCTTTTATTAGGGAATCAAAAAGTCGAAGAGATTTTGATCGCAGATGTATTAGCGATCTCATCCGGATGGTAGATCTAAAGCCTTCTACTCCAACGGTGCGAGTTCACCGTGTAGGGAGATGGAAGATGGATAACCGCCCTAGGCCGATACTGGTAGAATTCAAGTACCAGGCGGATCGGGATGCATTATTGTCTAGGGCTGAATACATCGCCACAACAACTCTAGACAAGCTTCGGGTTAAGCCAGACAACCCTCCATCTCATATTAGACAAAACCCTTCCGCTCCACATAGGAGAAACTTCGCTTTAAGGACATCTGCTATCCGTAAGACTGATGCAAACCGTAACGCTAGTGAATCCGTTAAGATCTTACCGAAAAGCTCATCGCTACGAGTCTGGCTGTCAGGATTAGACGACGTTGACGCGCTTATCGAAAATGAAGATGGGAGCCAAGCAAATTTCTCCAGTTGTTGCTCTTCGATAGAGGCGGCCTCAATCTTTAGTCAACGGTCCGTAACACCCATGCAAGAGGTTGTTGAACCAGATACTCCTGCTTTAAGTTGCACGCCAAAAAACGTGCACCTCCCTCGGGTGCTTCGACCGAGGGCCAATCAGGGTTAGTTTCAGAAGCACGCAAAACCAGCGCCCCAGTGCTGTACGCTAATGTGTGCAGCAGAAGGAATAAGTGGGCTGACCTCTCTCTTCGTGTGGCTGAGTTGCACCCCCGGGTTATAGCGCTTTCTGAGACATGGCTGACTGCGCTTGACGATGTGCCAACAAACATCAGCGAGCAGTATCTCGTCATTAGATGCGATAGACCTGGCGACAGGAGAGGCGGTGGCGATGCACTCCTCCTAGAGTATGGCTTGCACAATACAGGAACGGGTATATCCCTAACCAGTGAAAACGTCCAAGTTGTTACGAGTATCCTGACTTGCTACAAGTCAGCCCTCGCAATTGCTTGTGTCTACGTCACACCCAGTGCAGCCCAGCAGGAGATTACACAGCTGATTGAGACGCTCGACAGGTTGTTTCAATCAGCTCCCAGCGTACTTATCTTAGGTGATTTCAACCTCACGGACATAAATTGGGCCGTCTCTGTAGGTTTAGTCACCAAGCAATCCGAAATGTTTCTCGAATGGCTCCATGATCATGCGCTGCATCAGCATGTGAGTGATCCTACGAGGTTTCGTAATGGATGTACTCCATCCACTCCCGACCTAGTATTGTCGTCCCAGCCCGAAGCAGTTAGATTCTTAAAATACCTACCACCGCTCGGCAAAAGCGATCACGTAATGATAAGCTTCGAAGCGGTACTGCGGTTTCACAAACCTACTGCTCGCCCTAGACGAAATTTTAGGCTTGTAGACAGGGATTTTCTTCTACAGACTTCAAAATCTTTCTTTCGGTTCTCTAACGATTTTAATGTAAGTGAAAACTGGGATAGAATTTGTAAATATCTTAAGGAGTTACAAGACAAGCACGCTCCGCTGCAAGTCGTGAAAAAGCATCATAGGCCGCCCTGGTGGACTCCTCGATTTCGTCGGTCTACCCGAAAACGTGATCGTTTATGGCGGCAATATAAGCTATCTCTTACTTCTGGTTCTTGGGTCCGATACAAAACCGCTCGGAACTCTTGTGGTAAAATACAGCGTTTGCTCAAACAGGAGTTTGAGTTATCCTTAGCTAGGGATGCTAAATCCAATCCCAGAAGATTTTATAGCTACGCTCAATCGAAAGGAAAAACCAGGGAAAACATTGGAGATTTAAATCTGGAGGACGGAAAAGTAGCCGATACCGACCTGTCTAAGGCGAGTGCATTCTCTAGGTTCTTCAGTGGCGTTCAAAGACGTGATAATTCTTTAATTGCTCCGTCTAGCTCGTTTAATCTACTACCTGGCGCTCCTGCACTAGATGAGTTGTCCTTCATGGAATCCGAGGTGTATGAAGCACTTATCCATGTTCGCGTCAACAAAGCTGAGGGACCAGACGGTATCCACTCGATTATGCTAAAGAATCTTGCCCCAGTGCTTACGGAACCCTTATGCAAGCTCTTCAATTCATGCTTGAACATGGGAGTGGTTCCTAGTGAGTGGAAAGAAGCTATAATTGTGCCACTACACAAAGGTGGTTGCAGCTCAACTGTTGGTAACTATAGACCTGTCAGCCTGACTAGCATAGCCTCGAAAGTAATGGAGAAACTGCTGCGTGACAAAATCTGTCAGCATCTTTGTCGGCATTCTCTACTGAGTGTAACTCAGCATGGATTTCTTGAGGGTAGATCCTGCCTGGCAAACCTTCTTAGTTTTCTCAATACTGCCACTAAAAGGATGGATGAAGGGAAGCCTGTCGAAGCCCTCTACCAAGACTTCAGCAAGGCTTTTGATTCCGTAAACCACCGCCTTCTAGAGATTAAGCTAGCAGCAAAAGGCATTCGGGGTAGTCTACTTGCTTGGATAAAGGCCTTCCTAACAGGTAGGACATTCCAAGTTAGGGTAGGATCTACGCTGTCGAATGAAACCGACGTGATCAGTGGTGTACCCCAAGGTTCGGTACTTGGTCCTCTTCTATTTCTGATTTTCATCGATGACTTGTCCTCTGCATTGAAGTGCCCATGCTTCATTTTTGCGGATGATGTTAAATTCATCGGATCAACGGACGAAGATACCTTGATGCACGACCTTGAACGGGTCATAAACTGGTCACACCAGTGGGACCTCCCACTTAACCTTAATAAGAGCCAACTCTTGTCAGCACTGGTTGATAAGATTTCAGTTCAGGGGTCGGGCAATTCTCTCACTGTAAGCGCCACACAGCGTGTTAAGGATTTAGGAGTACTGGTTAGGACGGACTTCAAATGGGAGGACCAATGCGCCGCTGCAGCTCAACGTGCTCGCAAAGTTCTCTTTCGGCTGAGATCCGTGTTATCCAGCAGAAAACCCGAGGTGTTCCTGCCACTTTACAAGGCATTAGTTAGGCCGCACTTAGAATATTGTGTCCAGGCGTGGTGCACTTACTACAAGAAGGATATCGTTCAACTCGAAAGCGTACAGCGTCTCGCAACTCGCATGATTGAGGGTCAGCGAGGGAAACCTTACGCTGCACGCCTAAAGTTCCTAGATCTTTTTTCACTTACGCGCCGTCGTTTGAGAGGGGACTTAATTGAAACCTTCAAGATCTTGAAGGGGTTAAGTGGCGTTAGCATGACCGACTTCTTTGCCTTAAGTCCTGAGCTGGGCACCCGGGGCCATTCACTCAAACTTGCTAAAGAGCGATGTAGACTAGACTCCAGGAAAACCTTTTTCAGCCTCAGGGTGGTAAATTTCATGGAACCGGCTTCCAGGAGAACTTATATCCTGCAGTTCTGTCGTAAGTTTTAAGCAGGGTTTGGACCGCCTCTGGGGTAAGCTTTTTCCTGAATTCTCCCCCTAATTTTTATGCAAGATTAGGTTGTTCACCATTTTTATCGTTGTTTGGTAAGTAAGTAAATGCTAAAGTTCTGTTTGTTTAATACACAACTCTTCTTTTGCTGACCTCTCACCGTACTGGTGGGGAGAAATGTATTCTTATCTTTCCAGCATCATTCATTACGTGGTGCTTCCTACATACAACCCGGATAATCCCTTGGCATCGCGATCGTCGAGGATATCCAAACCACAATAAGAATAAATGCTTTGGCAGTGGTGGTTGCTTCTCTGCAGCTTTCCACCGAAAGAAATTCTGGACGCTCGATTGGCTCGTTCGCCACTTACTGTCCTGTGCAACTGAACTGAACTGAACTGATAATTGGTGAGCCCAACAAACATCAATTTTTTGCATTTACGATAACTTCGTGTTTCCCCTTTTTGGCTTATTTTAGGAATACTCACTTAATACCCCACTATGAGCGATTCCTCTATAAATAAAGATCCTACAATCACAGTATATTGCCCGCACATTACCGGCTTTAGACCGTGGCGCTCAGTTTCAAACGACATTGTTCCGAGATTTGACTCGCCTCCTTGACTGTCAGCACATCCGAACCACCACCTACACCGTAACTCGAATTGATCGGTTGAACGCTTCCTCCGGCAGCTCAAAGCTTCTTTAGTTTGTCAGCCCAATCCTAATAGATGGACTGATAATTTTGGAATTATTCTTGGAATTCGTTCTACTATCAAAGAGGACATGCAATGCTCAGCCGCAGAGTTAGTTTTTGGTTCTACCTTGTGTCTTCCAGGTGAACTCGTTGTGCCTTGCCATTCATTACCACCTGTGTCAGATTACATTACTCACATGCGATCGTTTATGTCCATGTTCGGTGGAGGTTTTTTTCTTTTTTTATAATAAATACGTTATGGTAAAGCATGTTTTTATACATAAAGGGGTTTAATATATGCAGATAACGGTTAAAGATATGGTCATATATATATATATATATATATATGGTTCCTGATCAGGTTCCATGGATTTCGGCGCAAACCTCCGGCATAAATGTCTGCTAACAGATTAGCGGTGTGAATAATAAAATCTGTGAAGCCGGACGTAGTTTGTAGGGCAAAGACTGCTGGTTTATTAATCGCTCTATCGTTTAGGAGTCTATTCAATTTTTAGAATTCTGTTGCACCCACGAAATCAATAGCGATTGGATTAAGGAATTTATGTCATGGCGGTCAGACCATGTAGAGATGAATGACGTTTTGTCCTCAAAGGTGACACCGAGCTCATGTATGCTATATGGATCTCTTCTTGGCACGTTGTTATTCAAGATTTTCGTGAGAGTCAATCCCGACTCCGTAGACATCGATTGTCTTTTATTCGCGGATAATCTGCAACTGCGGGACTTTGTCAGTTCCCACCATGATACCTGGAACGAGCAGTTGATGACTAAGATGGACAAATCGCTGGTCACTGTATGGAAAGTTAGCTTATTGGAGCTGTGATAGTCGAAAAAGACTTAGGGATTTCGGTCTTGGATTCCTCTATGTAGTAGGCAAGAGGTTGAACTTGCTCTTGCAGCAACTAACCCCCCTAAATCTGCTGGCCCAGACGAAATTTACCCTCAAATTATTAAGAACCTGGCGCCAAAACTAGCAGGAGCTGTGGGTCTTCTTTTTAACGCTCCCTTACAACATGGATATATTTCGAGTATTTAGAAGCTGGCTAATGTGATTCCGATACATAAAGGTGGCAGTCGATCCTCAGTTTGTAAGTACAGACCTGTAAGTCTCACTAGCATCCTATGTAAAATCTTGGATAAACTTATTAGGGATAAGATCTATCGACATCTAGTTGATTACTCGTTGTTGAACCCTGCCCAGCACGGCTTCCTTAAAGGGAAGTTGTGCCTAACAAACATCTTATGTTTTCTTAACGAGATCACCATAAGGCTAGATAAAGGCAAACAAGTTGAAGTTTTTTACTTGGACTTTTGCGAGGCGTTTGATGCCGCAAAACACAGATAGCTTTCAACCAAACTTGGTTATATGGGTAATGACGGTCTTCTGAAGAAATGGATAATAGGCTTCTTAAATAATAGATTCTTTCGTGTCAGGATAGGCAGTATGTATTCGTCGAAAGTAAAAGTTGTTAGTGGAGTCCGACAGGGTTCCGTACTCGGAACGCTATTTTTCCTCATTTTCATCGATGATTTGGCAGCGTCTCTTAAGTGTCCAGGCTATATTTTTGTGGATGATGTCAGGTTTATCGGATCACTGGATGAACAAGATCTTCTTGAGTATATTGAAAAGGTCATTCAGTTGTCTGCTACATGGAATCTACCAGTTTACTTCACTAAAAGCTATCTCTTGTCTAAAGTCATTAAGAAGCTAGAGGTTGCTGGACCAGATGGTATACTTCAGATAAATGGGGTGCCGAAAGTTCGTGACTTAGGTATAGAGGTTTCAGCGGACTGTAAATGGGCTGATCAATGTGCAGCTGCTGCACAACGTGCTAGAAGCTAGCTTTTTCGCCTTCGATTAGTTTTATCCTGCAGGTCCCCGAAGGTTTTCATACCAATATACAAAGCGGTCGTGAGACCACATCTCGAGTATTGCGTTCAAGTATGGTCACATTATTTGGAAAAAGATATTACAAAGCTTGAAGGTGTTTAACGCCTAGCTACTCGTATAATCGTAGGGCAATCTGGTAGGTCATATGAGGAACGATTGCTGAGCCTACATTTCTTCTTAATAAAAAGTTGGCGGCTACATGGGGACCTGGTTGAAACCTTCAATATCTGGCCACGTTTCAGTACTATTCATCCCAGTGAAATGTATGCTCTAGCGCCTAGTGTGGGTACTCGAGACCACTCATTAAAAGTGGCCAAGCAACATATCAGGTTCAATAGTCGTGAGTTCTTTAGTAAAAGGGTAGTAAATTACTGGAGCCGTCTTCATAAAGAAGTTGTTTGTTCTACTTCTGTGAGGATTTCAAGAATGAAATCGACTCTGTGCGGCTTTCATTATTTCCTGATTTTAATCCGTAAGTAAATAGTTGGTATGCTCCTCGTGTTGTCTTTGGAACGCACTAATATTTCTCCTCACCTATTGGTGAGGGGAGTTTTTCTGTTGCATTCCAGATTACTCTCATACCAGAAGATATTTGTGAAGATATTGTTTGAAGTGGTAGACGCTCTTCTGTGGCATACCACCTGAAGAAATTTGAACGCTCAATTGGTTCGTTAGCCACATACTGTCCTGTTCAAACTGAACTGAACTGATACGGATGGACATGATCTCTGGAGTGGTGGGGAGTGGGGACCTGATGGAAACCTTCAAGATCATGGCCGGTTTTAGTACTATTCAACCAGGTGAAATGTATGTTCTCGCACCCAATGTGGGTACTCGAGGTCACCCTCTGAAACTGACCAAACAACATGTCAGGTCTAATGCTCGTAAGCACTTCTTCAGTGAAAGAGTAGTAAGCTAATGGAACTGCCTACCTGAAGATGTCGTGAACTCTAACTCTGTAATGTGTTTCAAGAATAGACTTGATGCCGTATGGAGCTCACTATTTCCTGCATTTTGCCCCTAATTGAATAATGATATTGTATTTACCTGGTCTTTGAAATGCACTAATGTCTCCTCACCTTTGATGAGGGGAGTTTTTGCTCTACATTCCAGGTAACCATCCTACCAGAAGAAATCTGTGAACTATTTTGTTTGAAGTTGTGGGCGCTCTTTTTTGGCATACCACCGGAAGAAATCTGGACGCTCGATTGACGACCTAACCTCAATGGTGGTCAGCCTCAGTTTCCCGTAGCGTACGTCACCGCGACGCAAAATGGAGGCGTTATAAGCTTACTCCCTCGTGTGGGACCTGGGCCCGTTACAAAGAAGCGCGAAACATAGCTGTTTTCAAGATACGTGGAGCAAAGATTTCTTTCGAAATGAGACTCGCTCAAGAGGCCCATACTCATCCGAAACGTTACTACAGCTACGTTCAATCTAAAGGGTCAACACGAAAAGGTGTAGGTACCTTAAGAAGGGACGATGGATCAGCCGTCATTGCAAGCACTGAATGGGCTCAATTGTTTTCCGCGCATTTTCAAGGCGTACAACGCCGAGATTATAACTCGAATGCATCTGCGCCATCACTCCAATGTGTACTCTCTGATCGCCCCCTCTGCACTGACCTTACATTCGAGGTACACATTGTTGAGAATATATTGGCCAGCCTAGCTTACAATAAGTCGGCTGGGCCCGATAGCATCCATCCACGAATGATCAGACTGCTAGCGCCTATGTTAGCTGTGCCGCTCACAGAACTTTTCACATCATCCCTCAGTCAGGGCACCCTTCCTTTAGACTGAAGAACAGCCGTTGTAGTACCTATCCATAAGGGAGGAGCTTCCTCGGCGGTCAATAATTACCGCCCGGTTAGCCTCACTAGTGTACTATGTAAGGTTATGGAAAGATTGATCCGCGATAAATTATGTGGATATCTAACCAAACACTCTCTTTTGAATGGCGCACAACACGGCTTCCTAAAAGGTAGGTCATGTCTGACAAATTTGTTGAGCTTTCTTAACGAGGTTACTAAGAGGATGGATGATGGTATAGCTGTAGAAGTCTTCTATCTCGACTTTAGTAAGGCTTTCGATTCAGTCAACCATAGGCTCTTGCTTCTCAAACTCTCAGCCATAGGAGTATCAGGGAACCTTCTGAGCTGGATTCGAGCATTCCTTAGCGACCGTTCCTTTACTGTCAGTGTAGATGATACTTACTCCGCAAGTGCGCATGTAACGAGTGGGGTTCCCTAGGGCTCAGTCTTGGGGCCGTTGCTGTTCCTCATCTTCATTGATGATCTAGCAAGCCAACTGCGCTCACCCTGTTATATGTTTGCTGACGACGTTAAAATTGTCGGTAGGTCGGATAACTCCGATCTGATAAGTGATGTGGAAGCTGTAACAGCATGGGCGGGTAAGTGGAACCTTCCCCTTAACCTAGATAAGAGTCACTTGCTCTCTACACTAGCAGGCAACATGATTGTGTCTACGCCCTCAGCTCACACGGAGTTCCGTAGGGTAAAGTCTACTAAGGACCTAGGAATCGTAGTCTCCGCAAACTTTAAGTGGGCTGACCAATGTTCTGCTGCAGCTCAAAGGGCCAGGAGGGAACTCTTTCGACTACGTTCAGCCCTCACTTGCAGAAAAGCTGAGGTGCTATTGCCCCTCTACAAGGCAATAGTAAGGCCACATTTAGAATACTGTATCCAGGCTTGGAAGCCGTATTACCAGAAGGATATAGTGCAGCTAGAAAAGGTACAGAAGCTGGCCACTCGCATGATCGATGGGTTAGCACACACCAATTATGAAAATCGTCTATTAGCACTAGGACTTTTCTCACTTAGGAGGAGGCAACTTAGGGGGGATCTTATAGAGACCTTTAAGGTTGTCAAAGGACTAAGTTGTTTAGAATTCGATGACTTCTTCCGGTTCTATCCTTTGGTTGGTATACGAGGGCACAGTTTTAAGATAAGTAAACAGCACACCAGGCTCGAATTCAGAACGTACTTTTTTAGCATATGTATAGTGAACGCGTGGAACTCACTTCCCGCAGAACTAATCTTGGCAACATCAGTAATTGCATTCAAACATGGGCTGGACGAACGGTGGCAGGAGCTCTTCCCGGAGCATTACCCTTAAGACTAAATCCCTAATTTTTATGATAAAAAAACAAAAATATTCGAAACATTTTTTGAATTACAAAAAAGAGTTTCTTTTTCATTTTTTCGCATTTGTGGAAATAAACTGCTGTCCATCGTCTTTTCATTCGATTGGACATGCAACATGCATAACTCTATCACCTTTCGGTGATGAGATATCTCCCATCTTCCATTCACAGTTACACACGCCTGTGTTACTTACGAATCAATCCTGGTAGTGGTGGGTGTTTTTAAGCACACCTCCGAAAGAATCTGGGCACTCGTTTCGACTTGGTCGACTATCGCCCTGTGATACTGATACTGATACCGGTTTGAATTTTGTTTCCACGCTGCTAAATTTTTCGAAATTCATTAAATTTCTGATTCATTGATTACATTAGCAAAATGATTCAAAATTCTTGTCTTTGCCTTTACTCTAGCTGCAACAAGAAGGTTTCCAAAGGTATAGAGTGCGACGTGTGCCTGCGTTGGGCTCATCCCAAATGCTGTGGACTGTCGTCAGAACAATTTAAGGTTTATGCGGCCCATCGATGGCTTACATGGCTATGTGCTGACTGCATGAAGTCCGTGGAAACTTTGGTTGAGGAGCGTAAGCGTCTCGAGGAACGTAAGCGTTCTCCTCCTCGTCCATCTCCGAAACCCAAATCGTTTGCCGAAGTAGCTAGGTCAGGGGTCCCGTCTACCTCCAGCCAGCATACCACACCTTTGAGAACACAGAAGGCGAAATCATCGCCATCTTCCTGTCCCCCAAAGGCTCCGTGGAAAAAAGTTAAAGAAAATAGGGGTGTTCACATCAGCCCGACTAAGGACGTTCGCGCTCTAGCTCGGGAAGTCCACCATCTAGGAAAAGTGGTTGCTGAGCTGCAGGCCAGGAACCAAGTTAGTTCAACACGAACTAAAAATGTCCTGATTTTAAAGCAGGTTGAGCCTTTCATCCGAGAATCAAAGGCTCGTAAGGAAAGCGATCGGAGAAAGGTTATCGACCTACTCCGTGCTTCAGGTATGCGACCGAATACTCCGCTGAAGCGAGTTCACAGGGTCGGGAAATGGAGGGGTGGCCCAAATGACGCATCTACCAGATCGCCGCGGCCAATTGTAGTCGAATTCACAAAGCAATGTGATCGCGACTACTTCCTGTCGAAAGCAGAGAAGCTTAACTGCGTCGAGGGAAAATGCGTCGTACAACCTGACACCCCGGCACACCTGAAAACTTCTAGCCCAATTAGAGCTAGAAAGTCTAAGTTAGCTGTAACTCGTAGCTCACCAAATTCGCTCCAGAGTCGAAGCTTAGAAAATGACAACAGTGTGGCGATGGCGCTAACACAGGAGAATTTTACTCCAACATTGAAGTGCGCCACTGTCGTGCTTCGTCCTTTAGAGGATGAATCGTGGATGAGTTGTAGTGACTCAGACCATGAAGATGGAACTAGATGCCAAGAGTTGTCGTCTGCCTCAAAAACGAATGCTGTATGTCTTGATGAAATCCAGCCTTCAAAAAACGCGAAGCAGCCTCGGGCATTACGCCCGAGGACAAAGAGCTCTTAGGTAGCCCTAACACCGGGAGTCTGGCCCCACATGATAGTGCTCTTCTGTTCTATACAAACGCTTGTAGCATTAGGAATAAATGGGCTGAACTCCTCTGTAGAGTTGACGACACCCACTGCAAAATTGTGGGTGTCACGGAATCATGGTTGTCTCAGGATGACCACATACCAGCTTTAATCGCGGATAGGTTTAGCGCCGTAAGAAGCGATCGACCCCTGGGTAAGCTAGCAGGAGGGGCGTTGCTCCTTATTGACAACGCTATTCCCTTCGAGAAAAGTATTTCTTTTTCTACAACGAATGTGCAGATAATATCTGCCTTGCTCATACATGGATGCACGCGTATAGTTGTAAGCTGCATCTACCGTAGTCCGAGCACTAGTTTGGAAGAAGATGCTCTTTTGCAAATTCAGCTCTCGTCTCTTTTAGCCGTATCACCACGTGTTGTAATCTTCGGCGATTTTAATCTACCCGAAATAAACTGGGAGTACCAAACCTCACATGTCCCAGGAGTCGCGAACGATTTTCTGGACTGGTTACACTCCCATGCGCTTTACCAACACGTAAACGAACCAACTAGATTCCGCGAGGGTCAGTCTCCGTCTATTCTTGACCTAGTTATTTCAACTTCTGAAAGCGGTATACAAAATTTGGTCTTACTGCCACCACTAGGAAAGAGCGACCACGTAGTGTTAGCCTGCGAGTTACTTCTGTCATTTGGCAAACCCCCACTTAAGATGTCTCGAAGCTTCCATAGGATCGACCCTGCTTCCCTATTACAGGCAGCAGCGCTACTCCCATGGCAAAACATTGACCATGTGGATGGGATGTGGGGGCAGATCAAGAATAACATCCTTCAACTTCAGGATCGATTCGCTCCTCTCTTACCCGTTCGCAAAAAAGGTAAACCTCAATGGTGGTCAGCCTCAGTTTCCCGTAGCGTACGTCACCGCGACGCAAAATGGAGGCGTTATAAGCTTATTCCCTCATGTGGGACTTGGGCTCGTTACAAAGAAGCGCGAAACATAGCTGTTTCCAAGATACGTGGAGCAAAGATTTCTTTCGAAATGAGACTCGCTCAAGAGGCCCATACTCATCCGAAACGTTACTACAGCTACGTTCAATCTAAAGGGTCAACACGAAAAGGTGTAGGTACCTTGAGAAGGGACGATGGATCAGCCGTCATTGCAAGCACTGAAAAGGCTCATTTGTTTTCCGCGCATTTTCAAGGCGTACAACGCCGAGATTATAACTCAAATGCATCTGCGCCATCACTCCAATGTGTACTCTCTGATCGCCCCCTCTGCACTGACCTTACATTCGAGGTACACATTGTTGAGAATATATTGGCCAGCCTAGCTTACAACAAGTCGGCTGGGCCCGATAGCATCCATCCACGAATGATCAGACTGCTAGCGCCTATGTTAGCTGTGCCGATCACAGAACTTTTCACATCATCCCTCAGTCAGGGCACCCTTCCTTTAGACTGGAGAACAGCCGTTGTAGTACCTATCCATAAGGGAGGAGCTTCCTCGGCGGTCAATAATTACCGCCCGGTTAGCCTCACTAGTGTACTATGTAAGGTTATGGAAAGATTGATCCGCGATAAAATATGTGGATATCTAACCAAACACTCTCTTTTGAGTGGCGCACAGCACGGCTTCTTAAAAGGTAGGTCATGTCTGACAAATTTGTTGAGCTTTATTAACGAGGTTACTAAGAGGATGGATGATGGTATAGCTGTAGAAGTCTTCTATCTCGACTTTAGTAAGGCTTTCGATTCAGTCAACCATAGGCTCTTGCTTCTCAAACTCTCAGCCATAGGAGTATCAGGGAACCTTCTGAGCTGGATTCGAGCATTCCTTAGCGACCGTTCCTTTAATGTCAGGGTAGATGATACTTACTCCGCAAGTGCGCATGTAACGAGTGGGGTTCCCCAGGGCTCAGTCTTGGGGCCGTTGCTGTTCCTCATCTTCATTGATGATCTTGCCAGCCAACTGCGCTCACCCTGTTATATGTTTGCTGACGACGTTAAAATTGTCGGTAGGTCGGTTAACTCCGATCTGATAAGTGATGTGGAAGCTGTAACAGCATGGGCGGGTAAGTGGGACCTTCCCCTTAACCTAGATAAGAGTCACTTGCTCTCTACACTGGCAGGCAACATGATTGTGTCTACGCCCTCAGCTCACACGGAGTTCCGTAGGGTAATGTCTACTAAGGACTTAGGAATCGTAGTCTCCGCAAACTTTAAGTGGGCTGACCAATGTGCTGCTGCAGCTCAAAGGGCCAGGAGGGAAATCTTTCGAATACGTTCAGCCCTCACTTGCAGAAAAGCTGAGGTGCTATTGCCCCTCTACAAGGCAATAGTAAGGCCACATCTAGAATACTGTATCCAGGCTTGGACGCCGTATTACCAGAAGGATATAGTGCAGCTAGAAAAGGTACAGAAGCTGACCACTCGCATGATCGAGGGGTTAGCATACACCAATTATGAAAATCGTCTATTAACACTAGGACTTTTCTCAATTAGGAGGAGGCAACTTAGGGGGATCTTATAGAGACCTTTATGTTGTCAAAGGATTAAGTTGTCTCGAATTCGACGACTTCTTTCGGTTCTCTCCTTTGGTTGGTACACGAGGGCACAGTCTCAAGCTATGTAAACAGCACACCAGGCTCGAATCAAGAACGCACTTCTGTAGCATCCGTATAGTGAACGCGTGGAGCTAACTTCCCGCAGAACTAATCTTGGCAACTTCAGTAATTGCGTTCAAACATGGGCTGGACGAACGGTGGCAGGTGCTCTTCCCGGAGCATTACCCTTAAACTAAATCCCTCATTTTTATGATCAAAAAAACACAAAAATATTCGAAAAACATTTTGAAACACAAAAAAGAGTTTCTTTTTCATTTTTTCGCATTTGTGGAAATTAAACTGCTATCCATCGTCTTTTCATTCGATTGGACATGCAACATGCATAACTCTCTCACCTTTCGGCGATGAGACATCTCCCATCTTACATTCACAGTTACACACGCCTGTGTTACTTACGAATCAATCCTGGTAGTGGTGGGTGTTTTCAAGCACACCTCCGAAAGAATCTGGGCACTCGTTTCGACTTGGTCGACTATCGCCCTGTGATAATGATACTGATACTTATCGTCCTGTGCAACCGGAACCTGAACCTGGTCCACTACTCTGACGGCACGGCTGTTGTCGGAAGAAATCATTCATTTTTATTTTTGTAAACGAGCCCAAACGAAATTGCATCAATTCTGCATTCAATTCAGAAGAAGAAGAAACTGAAATAAATACTTTTTCTACCTCATTTCAAAATACGTAAGCGGCCTACGTGAATACTCGGAGGCGCCCTTTCAAATTCGGTCATTATCGCCGACGAAATTCACAGGGCTCTATGCCTGAAGTGTTCTTAACCATCTTTTATTAAGCACCTACAACTGCCGAATTTTAAATTTAAATAATCGAAAAATGATGTAGATTTAGGAATTGAGACTTTTCTTTAAATTCTTATATTCATGGAAACTTATAATTGCGACCTTTTAATTGCATCTATTTAACGTTTTGTTGCGGTTAATAATTATTAGAAACGATAGCATAACAAAACTTCTGTACAGACGCATCATAAAAAGACTAATGTTCAAGTCTTGCGCTAATATCTCTCCTAGCGGTGATTATAAAAAATGACTTGTGCTGTTCTGCTCAGTGTAGTAGAGCTTCAAACGTGGCAAATAGAAACGTTGGGCTTTTAAAACGTGCGTTCGGAACAATCGATCCACGTCTCTTTCCGTTTCTTCAAGCGTACATCAGTTCACACTTGGAGTATGCTGTCTCCGTCTGTGACCCATGGTTGAATCGTGACCAGTACAACCTAGAACTGCCGCAGAGACGTTCTACAAAGCTTGTCAAGTGGCTTAGCTTTGTCAGCTACGAAGAACGTCTTACAACTCTACAAATATTCTCTACAAACTATCGTCGTATCCGAGGCGATCTGATCCTTGCGTATCAGATATTGACGGAAGAAACTCGCCCATGTAGGGGTATACTTAAAATGTGCTGTGCGGCTAACACCGTGCTAAATTGATTGGCCACCGGTAGTGAGCTACATGCTGAAACACGCTGGAGTCTCACTACCATTTCTATTCTATTTTCTATTTTATTTCTATTTCTTTTGTCATATCTGTCTAGGCCTGGTCAACCTGACAGTATCTCTGCCCACGTGCAGTCTCTGACTGTGCGGTACTTTGCCTGGATCAGGCTTGTGCTTTCACATCACACACACATACTTAAAATGGCCCCATAATCAGCAAATCGTGGTCATCACCTGAAGTTGGCACATCTGCACAGTAGATTGGATTGCCGCAGACACTCCTTTGCCGTCCGGATTCTTCGTGCTTGGAACGCACTACCTCTTTCGGTTATTTCTGCCCCATCCCCACACGATACGCAATTCTTGATTGTGCATTCTCCACGATTATATTCTTTGTTATACTGCACCGTATCGTTCCCTCTTTCCACAGCGTTTTCCGTCCCAATAAATATGGATCACGTTTCCCTTCGACCACTTTGCTGAACTGCTGAAAATTATTCAGACCCAATGTGCTATCCTGTGGTTATTCCATTAAACTTGTAGCTTTTTTCCACAATACAATATTGACTATTGACTCGCCTATTGGCGAGGGAAGTTTTTATTTTGCATTTCAACTTACTCTCATGTCAGATGTTTGTGAAGATATTGTTTGAAGTGGTAGACACTCTTCTGTGGCATGCCACCGATAGAAATCTGGACGCTCGATTGGCTCGTTAGCCACTTACTGTCCTGTGCAAACTGAACTGAACTGAACATATAACCCCACTTTTTACGGAACTTTGGCAAACGACGCCGAACCCGCTGAACTTCACCCGACCCCGTGTATTGACGGTTGTGCAACCGTGCAGTACTTCGTGCTGTGTGGCTCACACCGTGCTAAATTGATTGGCCAGAGGTATTGAGCTGCATGCTGAAGCAGGTTGGTGTCTCACTACTATTTCCTGTTCTTTTTTCTTCCTCATATCTATCTAGGCCTGGGCAACCTGACAGTAACTTAGCCCACGTGCAGTCTCTGAGTGTACGGCACTTTGTCTGGATCAGGCTTGTGCTTTCATAGCATACCATACGAATCAATCCTGGTAGTGGCGGGTGTTTTCAAACACCTCCGAAAGAATCTGGGCACTCGTTTTGACTTTGAAGACCATCGCCCCGTGATACTGATACTCTCATTCCAGAAAAAAATCGTGAAGATCTTGTTTTAAGTGGTAGACGATATTCTGTGGCATATTACCAAAAGAAATCCGGACGCTCGATTAGCGACTCAGCCACAAATCATCCTGTGCAACCTGAACTAAACTGCACCATGTTAATGATCTAGCTCTCCTTTTCGACTCGTACACGGATGCGCAGGCTATACTAAACGAGCTACATGGTATTACACCAAGTCGAGTGTAATCTGCAGGACATCGTGTCATCCAGCAACACTTTATTACTTAACAATAAGGCGATTTAAACGTTTTACATATTTCGGTAGTTGTATCAATAATTCTGCATCTCTCGTTGACAAGGTTTCGGTACGCGTTTCTAAGTCGACTGTAGGATTCCGCAATCTAGGTCACCTTTTGTGTCAGAAAGGATTATATCGATTACTTCAAGGAGACAATTCGGGTTGTATTACACCATAAGTGCAACACTTGAAACTTACATGCAGAGCACGTTGGGCTTGACTAGTATTCGTAATCACTATCTGCATTATTTTGGGAGTTAGCTCCTATCATCGATATATACCGATGCTCGGTAATAAAACTCTGGTAGTAATGCTAGTAGAGAAGCAAATCAACCTGCACAAATTTACACTGGTGCGTCCACCTTTACGGTCCCTGAATTACAGGTTCCGTAACGGATTCTTTTTGTGACGCCATGTTTCGATTGGCATATATCTCTTGTGCCCAAGCCGTCACACGGCATATGACAGATAAATAAAGACCCTAAGTAGTAACGTATGTAATGAAAAGGCAAGCTTGATACAGGCAAAGTGACGCACCAGTCCAGACTGAAGTGGGATAAGATACTGTCAGGTTGCCCGGCCTAGCCAGATATGAGGGAGAAATAAGCAGGACAGGTAGTGAGGACTCCAGCTGTTTTAGCTGCAGCTCACTAACTGGCCAATCAATTTAGCACGGTGTTAGCAGCACAGCACAAAGTACTGCACGATTGCACATCCGTACGTACGTACGTATGTATGTATGTATGTATGAAAGCACAAGCCTGATCCAGGCAAAGTGCCGCACAGTTATAGACTGCACGTGGGCTGAGATACTGTCAGGTTGCCAAGACCTAAACAGATATTGGAAAAATAAAAATAAAAGTAGCAGTAAGACTCCAGCGTGTATTGTCATGCAGCTCACTGCCGGTTGCAATTCAATGTAGCACGGTGTTAGCCGCACAACACAAAAGTACTGAACGATTACACTTCCCTAGGTAGTAACCTCTCCAAAGTCGACGCAGCCCTGCCTGAGTGAAGCCCTCCGATCAGATATCGCAGTGGCTAGTTACGCTTCAGAATATGTCCCGAAACCGTGCTCAGTGGTGGTCTTGCATTAAATATTTTCTTGGAGTGTTTGCTTAATCTTGTATGTTGCCCAGTGGATGGACGAGTAAAGCGTGTTGTAATGCATGGCGGTGAGTGCCGCAAGGAAGCTGCCCTGCTGTTGTCGCTGTACTCGTTCACGAAACTTGATTGAATGCCTGTTCCATTCAAGGTGTAGGCCCCTCATCCCAGTTCGTTTGCGTATACACACATATATATATTTCTCGGCTGTTCAAGTCCTGCCATATCCATCTTTTAGGAATTTTATTCTTCTCACGGTAGTATGACAGTTAAGCATCCGGTACATTTTACCGATCACGGATTTGCAGTTTACAATCGCACCATGTCTAAAGTGGATTATTTTCTTCAAACCAAAGTCAGAGGAACGAAGATTATTGGAACAAAATCACTGGAAGAATTTGTCAAGACACTGACAAACTCTCGAATAGCGATGCTTTTGGTTAAAGCGGGTAGTGCTATTGATGAATTCATCGAAAAACTGGTAGGTTACTGGCCAATGGTAGTGAACTGCATGCTGAAACACGCAGGAGTCTCACTATCATTTCTATTTCTGTTTCCCCCCTCATATCTCTCAAGGCCTGGGCAACCTGACAGTATCTTATCCCACGTGCAGTCTCTGACTGTGCGGCACTTTGCCTGGATCAGGCTTTCATACCATACCATACCTCTTCTTGAATATGGTCTGCCAGCGTGCTATTCATTATGAAAAGGAGAAAATGCTATTCTCGAGAAAGTTCAGCGGAAAGAAATGAAAATGGTGAAATGACTCCCGGCACAATTCATATTATCTACTCGGGTGGTCAACACATGGAATGCATTGCAGCTTGATGCAGTGCCGTTGCAGTCAGAAGTGAAGTTCAAGGTGTGCTTGGACTCCTGCCAATTTAGTGGACAATGGTAAGCCGCACTGGTTGTCTTCCCCGAGATTGCCTGTTTTGGTGGATACATCGTCCCGGTGATAAAGCTCCCAGAAGAGTTGCTCCACCTGCTTCTATCAAGAAGATGAAGAAGAAAAAGTGTAGTGGACGCGTGGAACTCGTTCCCCACGGAATTAGTCTCGGCAACTTCAGTAAAGGCGTTCAAACATGGGTTGGACGAACTCTGTAGCAGGTACTCTTCCCGGAGGATTTCCCATAAGAATAAATCCCTCCCTTTTACTGACCAAAAACAACAAAAATATTGTGTAAATCTTTTTGAAACAAAAATGCGTTTATTTTCAAGGTTTTTCGTTTTTGTTGATATTGACTGTTGTCCATCGTCTTTTTATTCAATTGGACATGCAACATGCATCAACTATCTCACTTTTCGCTGATGAAACCTCTCCCGTCTTTCATTCACGGGCATGTATTTATGCAAGCACAATCCTGATCCAGGCAAAATGCCGCACACTCATAGACTCCACAGGTACACACGCCTGTGCTTCCTACGAATCAATGCGGGTAGTGGCGGGTGTTTTCAAGCACAGCTCCGAAAGAATCCGGGCACTCGTTTCGACTTTGCCAACTATCGCCCTGTGATACTGATACTACATGAAATCACAAACTGATCCAGGCAAAGTGGCGCAGAACCATAGGCTGAATGTAGACTGAGATACTGTCAGGTCGTCTAGGCCTAAGGAGAAATGCGAAAGAAAATAGCAACTTCTGTGAGATTCCAGCATCTTTTCGCAAGCAGCTCACTACCGGTGGCAAATCAATCACCCTGCGAGCTGCACCATGCAGAAGTAATGCAAGTGTTTGCACATATTAAGCTACGAATATTTTCCTTTATTGCTGAGGGCCAGCTTAGCGAGTAAATGGCTATGAATTAAGTGGTCTTACCAAAATCAATGTAAACCAATGCAACTGAACAACCTATATCAGTAATCATACTCCGTTTCTCTCTCTCTCTCTGCTAAGGTATTTGAACCCGTGCTACTTCACGTCTAAACATTCAGATCGTTGCATGAAATTCTTCATCGCGTTCATAAATGTTCATTCAATCTCCTTCTCCAATATTGATGGTAACGTCATAGGCCTATTGTTCATTTGTAATTTAGATTTTCTAGATATAGAAAAATATATCGGTGGTGGCGGATTTTAGACTGGTGTGTTAGACTTTTAATCTTGAACGTCGAACATTACATTGCCTTTCGGACGTTAACTGACACCATTAATCCACGGACAATTCATGCTTGGTCTCAAAAATTCTCAGTTCAAAGGGCGAAAGCTCAAATGTCCCGGGCAAGAGCTTGTGGTTCTAGACGCACAGCTTTCTATGTATGAACGCTTCGTGTGGGGTATTCGCGGCAGGACAACGCATCAATGAATGTGGTTCCATAGACCAAAGGAAATTATTGTAGTTTATTGACGAACATCCTCTCTCTGTGCCTCCATAAATTTAACCAAGACTTTTGGTACTTAGCCCCTGTAACTTGCATTCCCGTGACCAACACTTGTCAGTTACACATTTTGCGCGATTATATTCTTCTGTAGTACTTCTTTATTACACAAATAATTGCGCCGGTAGTTAGAGACAAAGAAGAACACGTTGCGATCTCGTTTGAAATGATGGCTTTGCAGCATTTCTCAATGCACGAGCAATCATCTCACTTCACGTCCAATCTGCCGAACAGTAGGGCATTCGGAATGATTCAGTCTTGTGATTTGAAACACGCCTTTAACTGTTAAGCTTTCTGTGAATCCATACCGATGAAACTTATGGTAGCCACTTCGTTAAACATCTCACATTGTGTCGTTCTTTGCATTTATCCATTTATATA
>JACCGJ010019138.1:0-24665 GCA_013407085.1 Atriophallophorus winterbourni | reverse complement strand
TAAAGCATGTCGAAGTGCTAGCACAGAAGGCGACAAGCCAATGGGGTATTACTGGGATATCGATAACACTGCAACAGGAGAAGAACTGGTCTTGTTTGAGTAGGATTTGGCACCAAAGAACATCAGAGTTAACCAAACGCAGAATCAGATCATTGTTCGCGGAAGCGATGTTGATGATATAACAGCACTCCACCTCCTCTTGTTGTTACGTCGGCGCAATAGTGACATTTTTGGAAGGGTGAGTCCGTATCATGAACTGCGCCTTGATAACCACTCTCTTCGGTAACGGCTATAATGCTCATGACACAGTGAATGGCGGTAACGAGTTCCGGGAGTTTGTTCAGGAGACGCAGCATTTGTGTAACAGCATTGAATCTGCGTGATTGTAGAGTATGCAGTGGGTTGAGCGGTGTGCATTTATTCCGCCGACCTCACTGAACCTTCTGCGGTGAGTTTTTTGAAAGCGTTCTTGTGAATTTCGTCAGGCAGATATTTGTGCTGGTATTAACAGATGGTTGCGGACGAGGTCTGTGGTTTGTCAAACTGCGGAGCGATGACGGACCTCGTTGTTATCATACCACAAGCGCAAGGCGTAGTAACCATAGCTTCGGCTTGAAAGGTATTTTCAGATACGGAGGACGTGGGAAGGCGTTTCACTGCAGTCCATCAAAGTTTCCGTTGAATTTTGCTGAGTTCTGGATGTTGTCGCGCACTTGAAGAACAGTCGTGTTTTTTTCTTTAGGCTATCCCAACATCTTTAAGTTCAGCCACACCGTGGCAAAATGCTGCGTTTTTCTTTCGCCGATTTCCAATCGTAGCCTGCTTACTTTTGCATCTGCCTCTGAAGCCAAGGGAAACTCTGAAAAATACGAACAGGCAAATTTGTATTTCGGAGAAGGTGGGCCGAGAGCAAGACCTCTTCAACCTTCTCCGGGGAGTCAAGGGTGATTCTGAGTAGACGTGGGGCATCCGCGTGAGGCGAGTTTGGGTGTCTGGAAAGACGTACTAAAGAAACCGGGTCTACATCAAGTTTCAGTTTCTCACAGAGAGTTCGCCATTGTTGCGCATCATCTTGCCTGCGTGCTTGAAAGCATGGAGATACACTTTCCGGCACATTTGTGCATACAATGGTCAGGGATCGCGTGTTCTTGTGATTGGCTTTTGGAGCTGCAGGCAGTTTCCCAGCGTTGTTTGGTTTTGGCTTTACCTGTGAAGTAGTGTGTGATTTTGTTGATCGAGTCACACTTGGCAGTACCAGATCATCCTTAGGACTTGTGCAAGCGGGTGGGGAGTCCGTTTCCAGTAGAGACTCGAAGCGTAGTAGTCTGGTGACAATAGCACCATACGGGTCCGGAAGTGATGATATGGAAGTGTTAGCTGTTACCTCCGCGTAAGTAGTTTTCTTAGGGGGATCCTCAGCTGGTTTCAGGTTCGATGATTCGTTGAGAACAAAAGATGTGGGTGTTTGCCTACTGCGTTTATCGGCAAGTTTGTCCCTTCGATGCCGGGCTCTACAAGCAACGCAGAAGAAGAATATCTCTTCATTTGTTTGATGTTTCAAAGAGTCGTAAAACGACTTCGAGAGTTTCGTGCATCGCAGGTGCTGCCAAGCATCACAGCGATCACACTGGATGGCAGGATCGTCATTATTAACATCCTGACTACATTTTGCACATTTATTTCGTTTGATTATCGCATCAATGCGGCCCATTATGCAGAAATATTGTAATTGTATTCAGTTATGAGACACTCATTTTACCGTGGTTGTATCGATGATTTGTGGGCTTGCACATAGTGACTGCTATCTGCTCCGTATTTCAGCTTGCCTCTTAAATCATCGAGCAAAACATGTTACCGTGGAGTTTTGAATCGGAATTATTAATAGGGTGTATATTATCAAAAACAAGCAGTTTGATAATCCGGATCACTTCGATTCGGTTACTATGTTATACACGTAGTTAGTATCTATAATTGATTAACGTTGGCAACATTCTCTCAGAAAGACACTCGTGACATAAATTTCCGAACATTTACCCTGGATGTTTACTTGGTGAATTGAATTTCCCGAAATTGAAAATTTGAAGTTAGTAGAGTAATTTCTTAAACAAAAACTGTGGATATAATATATCCGCATTACAAGAAACGCATCATACGCAAATTTATCTCAAATCACAGAAGCAATCCAATTAGTAAATGCACTCCACTGTTTCGTACCAATGTAGCCTGCCACTGAGTTATTGTCTGATTGCTACGTTTCTGTAAAATGTTGATATATTAATGTGTACCGTTAGAAGCCTTGTCGCTTTATATTTAATAAATCTGAACGCATGAACCAGGAAGATATCAAGACTGTATTTGAATAATTCTCAGCGCAAATAGGAGATATTTTATCTGACATTATCGCTGTTACTAACACCTTGTTCAAACGTGTTTACATTTTGCGCGCTACGTTCAACTAGGTTTTAGTTTCCACGCTCTGATTAAAAAATTACCTATTTTTGATACTCTGTTAATTTGCTTTCAAATAGCGAAACTATTTTTCTATATTATTTATGGCAAATGCGTTCATTTTATTTGTGATATTTCTTGCTAAATAATGATTTTTGTACTAAAATCATCGTGTATGTTTCAGTTACATCATCGTTTCTCGTACAACGTACTGTCAGATATGACCTCGGTGGCAACTGCCGTAAATAAGTGAAAAACGTCATTGAGTGCTCAGCTTGAAAGCGTTTGTTTCACCCTAGCTACTCAGGTTTACATAAGTCTCATTATGAAATTTATGCCAAGTACCGCTGTTTGCAGTGGTGTTGTAGCGGTTACCATAAGTCTGCCACTGACACCGCTTCGAAAAATCCAAAACCACAGAATAGTGTGATCTCGCCCAACTCGACAGATTTCGTACATACTCAAACTTATACATGTGTTGTGCTTGAAATTATGAGATCTGAAACAATTGCCGCCACGTCGAAAGTAGACCAAGTTAGCCAGTTACCCTCCTTCCCAAGCAAGCTACCTCTTATAAGGTGGTCAATGTAGCTGAAGCATCAGATAAGCGTGCAAATATTATATATGGAACAACTGCATGTAAGGCGAATTTTGACCAAGTTAGCCAGTTAACCCGTTTTTTAAAGCAAGCTACCTCTCACAAGAAAGTCAATTCAGTTGGAACATCGAAAAACAGTAATAAGTCCAGTACTCCAAAGAGGCAACATTCAATTTGTGCTAGCTCACCTATGCTGAATTATATTATCCGGGAATTAAATGACTTGCGCAAGGAATACGGACACGCACGGCAATTCCTCTGCTTCAAAAACTAGAACTCAAAATGTTGTAGTTGTAAACTGAGCTGAGCCCTTTATTAAGGAATCTATGTATCGCAGAGATTTTGCTCGCGGGTGAATCGACATTGTTATGCGGAAGTTGGGTGGAAATACTTCTACTTCCATGGTGTGATTCCACCGTGTAGAAAGATGGTTGATGGGTTTTGGGCTGACCACATCGCCAAATGTACCAAGCAAACATTACGTCGAGTCGGACAAAAATCTGTCCCGAATTAGAAAAAAACTATTTCGCTTCGAATTGGAGGAACATAGATTGAGGAGCATCTGCTATTCGTAAACCTGACGTAAACGCGAGTAAGGTTTGACGGTGCTTTATCACGACTCATTGCAGTAACGAGTGGGGTGCCGCAGGGATCAGTGCTCGGACCAATTCTTTTCCTGATCTATGTAAACGACTTACCGAAACTTGTTCGCAGCAAAATCTTGTTATTTGCGGATGACATCAAGCTGTGGACACAAGTACGCACAACTGAAGATTGCAGACAGCTTCAGCTGGACCTTGATGCCGTACAGAACTGGTCAGTTAGAAATGAACTACCTTTCAATTTCAGCAAATGCAAGGTATTGACTGTTGGAAGATATTTTGAGTTCTCTTACACCCTTGGTTCCCATATTCTTTAAAGCACTGACAAGGAGAAGGAATTGGGTGTGTGGGTGAGCAGCACATTGAAACCGTCGCATAACGCCACAGCTGTCTATGAAAAGACGTCGCGATTACTGCTACTGCTAAAACGCGTGTTCGGGAGTTTCACTAAGCAAACCGTTCATCGAATAATTAATACGTACTTGAGGCCAACCATGGAGTATGCGGTTCAGGCTTGGTCACCCTGGATACAGAAGGACATGAGCCTCTTGCAGAGAATATATCATCGGACTACCAAGCTCGTACGCGGTTTGAAACACAAACAATACGAAGATCGTATTGCAAGTCTCAATCTATTCGACTTTCGCTACCGCCGTCTTAGAGGTGATTTGATACTTATGTTCAATATACTGCATACCCCCAACCATTCCCTAAATCAACTAATCACGCGACTACCACGCAGAACCAGCCGGAGTCACGACTATACAGTACATATTCCTGACTCGAGACTGAACTGTCGAAGGTACTTTTATTCTGTACGTGTATGCTTTACCTGGAACTGCCTACCCTGTAATGTTGCACATTCACCCAACTTGGATATATTCAAATCGAATTTGGACAATTTCATGTTGACCAATCCAAACATTGAAACAATATATTCTGCATCATAAAGCTTGAACCAATGCATCCAAGTAAACTATACATATTTACCCTATCAAACCGGTTGAAAACAATTTCTGCTCTATGTATTTTTACGTGATTCCTGAACTGATCAGTAGGCAAACAAATCCCGTTTTACTACCTATGTTATTTGTAATTAGTATATTATTCTGTGGTTTTTGTAAAGAATATGGCTTTTTAGACATTCAAATTGAATTGAATTGAATTGAATTGAATAATTCAGCCACTGACGATCATACTAGACGCACATAGCCACGAATCCTGCTGTCCGTTGATTGTCTCAGCTCCAAGAAAGATGGGAGCCATGCAATGTTTACACTAGTCGCTCCTCTTTGATGGATGCGGTCTCAGTTGTCAGAAAACAGTCCATGATAATAACGCAAGAGGATGCCACACGGATGCTCCAGCTCTAATTTGCACGACATAAAACGTGCAGATTTATCGGGTGCATCGTTTAAAGGTAGAGCAAAATTAGATTCAGTAGTATGTTTAGCCAGCGCCTACGTATTTTTCACTAATTTTTGCAGCATAATGATTAAGTCTTCTCAACACTCTCTCCTTGTGGCTGTGTTACGCCTAAGAGTTATATCGATTTCTGAGATTTATTTATAGATTTATTTATAGATGATATGTGGGTAAAAGCTATGCTTTACAAGATCTTCAAAAAATATAAATCGGGTCGGATGTTAAAAATATCAGAATATTGTTTAAATTTATTGTCAAACGTAAAAAACATACTTGTCCATGTGAGCATTTAGTGATATCTTGTAAACGCCAAAGGTTCCAGTTTGTACCACGTGTATATGTAAACTGTTCCGCAATTGCACATTGCGAACGGAAAACGCATATTTCCAGAAGTTCAACCTACTTTGCTGTTGGTAAACATTATATTAGTGACTACGCAGATGCGTGAAAAAGAAGCAAACAGCTGAAAGTATGATTTGCTAGATAAGGTACTGTCCAAATAAAGATTGGTGGTCCTCGTTGCCGTCTGTATAAAGCCGAATGCAAATTCAATATTTCAAGTCTCATTTCGTAAGGATAATTAGAACGTCCCATCAGCGAAAATAATCACAGTCGTCGGCAGTACAGTAAGTTAGTCGTCTATACATTAAAAAAGCGGTCCAAAGACTGATCCTTGTGGGACACCACGGAACCTGTAATGGACTAGAAGAGTTCATATTTAACTCTCAAGTACATCTCAGGGAATATTGATCATTCTTTATTCCATGCATGGTGTTTACCCTGTACTCCTTAGGTGAATGGTTCCGCGATTGACACGATCGAACGCTTTTGAGAAATCGATATAAATCACGTCCACGAAAGGGCCGGCATCCAGTAGCTCAGATCAACCTTCTTTTGCTAATAGAACGTTTGCCAGATAAGATTGTTTTTTCCTGAATCCACGCTGTGCTTTGGAGATTAAATCATTAATCTCAAAGTGATTACGCAAGGTATCACCTATGATTGACTCAATTACTTTAGAGAACACAGGTAATAAAGCTATCAGACGAAAGTTCAATGGGTTATTTCTCTCGACACCCTTGCAGATGGGACTAATCAGGGCAGATTAAAAGTTTCTGGCACAAAGCTCTGTTCGAAAATTATGTTGAACCCGTCAGACGTCTGTATTGCCAATTTGAAAGATAGATTATACAAATGGGTCAGGTATATATTCTCTATACCGGGTGAACCTGTGTACTTCATCGTCATAAATTTTGTTTTGGGGTGTGAATGACGGAAAAGCATGCAAATGAATATTTTGTTTGTTTGAACAACTTCGGGGGGAATTCCACCCCGTGAAGAATTGGCAGGCTGCAGCTGTCGAAGTTTAGAGACTGTCCGTGTGACGACACTTGTAATATTCCTAATGCAAATTGTTGCCGGAAACGTCTGCACAATCTTTAAATGAGGTCACTAGACCAGTAGCAGATACAAGTGCCGGTATTCTTGTTTCAAAACTCCGGATGTAGTTGACGTTTTTGTACAATGCATTGGGATTCATAACAAATTTTTCGACTAAACTGATTTGGTAATCTTTTCTATCATTTGGAATGAGGTAAACACACTTATTTAGCAATAAGGTGTAGCTGCACCAAGTTAGCCCTGATTGTTCGTCCAAGTATTTGTACCATTGCTTGTCACAGTTACAAATCCATTTCTGATTACTGCTTCTGAGTGGCTGTTTGAATGCTGTTTCCTGCGTAATCGTTTCACGTATGATGACAGATCAATGATTATGCGGATTTGGCTGTAAAATGTTTCCCAGATTTCCTTTGCTAATTAGATTTCAACGAAATCCCACCGATTTGCTCGAAAAAAGCTCGAACCAAGTCATAGTTCAGAGTTGTATACGCTCGTTGAGTATTTCTTACTGGTTCGTATTGATAAATACGATTCGTCTAAGTCGACTGCCATCTAATGGTTTTTCAGTAGCGTTCAGTGACATTATAATTCTTTAATTTAACCGTCTGGGATGCTCAGCTGGTGCACTTGCAAAACAACAGATTCCCTTCAAGAGGCTTTGTTGTATGACACATTTAACCATGTTCGCGTCTACAAAGATGAGGGACTAAATGGTATCCACTAAATTATCCTGAAAAAACACGCCACAGTGCTTAGTGAACCGTTGTACAAGCTCTTCAATTCATGGTTGCACCTGAAAGTGGTTTTTAGTGCGTAAAATGAAGCCGTAGTAATATCGATACTCAAGGGTAGCTGCATGTGAAATCTGAGTTGCTATAGACATGTAAGCCTGACTACCATCGTCCCGAAAGTAGAAGGAAACCATTGTGTGACAAAATCTGTCGGCTTCTTTGTAGGCATCATTTACCCAGTGTAACTCAACATGGATATCCTAAGGATAGATCCTGCCTGACCCACTTTTTGATTTTTATCAATACTGCCACAAAAAAGCTGGGTAAATGATAGTCAGTAGAAGCCCTTTGCCTAGATTTTAGCATGGCTTTCGATTCCCTGAATCACCACCTTTTATCGATCAAGCTAGCAGCTAAAAGCATACAATCTAGTCTAATCGCCTGAATTGAAGCATTCTTTACAGGTTAGACTATCATTTTTTCTAACCAAACCAACGTGATCTTTAGGGTACCTCAAGGTTCATTACTCGCTCCTATCCTATTCCTGATTTTTAATGATGACTTGTCCTCTGTCTTAAAGTGCCCCTGCTTCATTTTCGTGGATGATGTGAAGTTCATCGGATCAAAGAATGAAGTTGCCATGATGCATGGTCTTGAGCAGGCTTTAAATTGTTCATACCAGTAAGACCTCCAACGGAATCTTAATAAGAGTCAACGATTGTTAGCACTGGTTGATAGGACTTTTGTCCGAGTGTGTGGGAAAATTCTATCAGAGTTAACACCGCACATTTTGATAAGAATTTTGGAGTATTGTTTGAGGCTTACTTCAAATGGGTGGACCAATGTGCTGCTACACCTTAGCGTGAACTCAAGGTATTTTTCGGCTAAAATTGGTTCTAGCTTTCCGAAATCCTGATAAATTTCTGCAACTTTACGAGGCAGTAGTTGTGCCTCATTCAGAACATTGTTTCCAGGTGCGGTGCCTCAACTAAACAAAAGACATTGTTTGACATGAACGCGTACTGGGTCTCGTAACTCGCGTAATTTATGGTCAGTTAACTAGACCATACATTGTAAGGTTGAAGTCTCTTGATCTTTTCTAACTTAGGCATCGTGGTTTAAGAGGTGAATTAATTGGAACCTCATGGATCTTGAGGGGGTTAAGTGACGTTCTAATGAACGATTTCTACTGACGTATTTCCCGAGCCATGCACCCGCAGCCACTTACTAAAACTTGCTAAAAAGCGATGTCGGCTAGACTCCATGAAACACTTTTTGACTTAAGGTAATAAATTTCAGTAACAATTTTTCAGATGAACTTGTATCCTGCAGTTTCGACTTGAGTTTCAAGTTGGGTTCGGACAGCGACTGGAGTGAGTTGTTTGCCGAATACTCCATTAAATTGCTATGCAAGATTAGGTAGATAACCTTTTTAAACGTTATCCAGTAAAGAAAATAAATTCTATAGGGTCCATTTTCTATACACGATTTTCCGTCAGCTGATCTCTTACCATGCTGATGAATAAAACCCGCTTCTTCTTTTTCCAGCATCCGCTATAATGAGGTGATCCTTTGTTAGGAGGACACCCTCCTAACGAATCAAACAAGCCCGACTGCCTGATCGAGCAAAGTTCGCAACGGAGAAAAGCTGTTTTTGGGTGAGTCATGTACCATGACAACAAACCGCATGTTCTTCAAAATTCAAATTCAAATTGTCTGACTTCCCCTTGTCAACCAACATCCGTCATTCCCATTATGCACCTTCCCACGATTATGGTGTACAATCACACGTTCACTGTTGCTGCCATATAAATACAAACCATGGCCACGGTCGAAACACGCGCTTGGACCTTGGACTTCCGATCAACGTTCCATTCCGGTCCTGTTCTGTTTTTTGGCTGTTGGGTTAAGGACAACGCATAGATTTATATAACGTAACGACAGTCTCTGCTGCAATATCGACGATACATCTATCATAACATACTTAAATACAATCCGGATAATATATTGGCGTCGTGATCATCGAAGATTTTGAACGTACAAAAAGAAAACGTTTTGGCAGGGCAGGTGCTTCTCTGCAGCTATTCACCGAAATATATTCTGGACGCTTGATTGGATTTTGAGCCACATAATGCTGCCTGTGCAAACTAAACTGAAATGAACAAAACTGACTGTGATCTGACTGTGACTGATGCAAACTTCCTTATAACTGCTTAAGGGGAATTTAATAGTACAGATTAGTTGGTCGCGTGACCTGATTAGTGGTTGAATTAGTTTGAGCTTCAACAAAACTATTTTGAGCTTCAACACTATTGAATATAACTTTTATACTTTTTTATCGGATCAGTGTGATGTTTGGATATTTATCTGAATGTTTTCTCCGACGGATGACTTATTTTCCACGAATTGTCGTTCTTTTTGTGGGGCAATAGTTTATTGTCTATTGATTTTGTTCCTGTGATTCTGCTGTTGGATTTTCTAATAAGTGTTTATCACTATCGGAAACTACTCGGAGGATTACACAGCGCGCAATCAATTCACGCAATACCACATCAACCAACTCCGACCATATCGATTATTTTACCGCTTTGGCTGTACGTTTGATTGACGCCGTTAAAAAGAAACAATCTGCTGCTCGCGAAACATGTGTTGACTGTGAGATAGCGGCTAAGGGAATTTGTTATAAATCTACCGGAGTGTCTTGCAGATTGCTCTCTTCATCAAGACTCCAACTTCATAAAACTGACTGTTAAAGGTATGTTTGACTGAAACTCATCTGACATTAAAAAGTTTACGATAACCAAGCAATTCACACGTTTGAATGTTCAGCTGAAACCATCGGATTCAAATCTTAATGTTACAACACAAACTTTCGCGAAAATTTTCAGTGTAATCTCTATCAACTTACAGGAAACCAGAGAGACACCTTTTGCAAATAGACAGGGAAACGACTTAGAACAATGGTGAAACCTCTGTACGTTGATGGATTCTGAAATCATCAGACCATCAGCAGTTACATGTTCGATTCGCCACTCAAGCTCCCGCATTCCAGTGAAATAAGTCTACTGTAAATTACACTGAACAGCGAGAAAACAATAAACTTTTCTTTTAAATTTGCCTACGTAGGTTTTCTCAGGTGGGAAAAAAATGAAGCCTCGATATTCGTAAGAAGAGCAACGAAAGAAGACTAATAATTTTAGGCGTACCAAAGGCTGTCAATATGATGGAGGCTGTTTAACAACAACACGTCTACAAACAGTGGCTTTACATCGCAAGAACGATAGCAGCGGGGGAGTATGTCAATGTGAATATCTTCAGAACAAACCGGTCATCCAATTACAAATGTGATGGGCAAAATCGTTTGTTTCTCACTTTCCCAGCTAGTGCCGTGACAGACTTCGTCAGACATACTTGGCAACTACACAGGAAAATATCCCCAAAGACGTCAGAATAGGCGCATTAAAGGCAGCCTCAGAAACACAAGCTTAACCATTACCGAGCAATAGTACTGAAAACTGAAACTCAGATGACGGTTCCATAAACCGCGGAGGTCCGTTTCTCAGGGGGTCGGATCAATAGTCACTATCCACACATCGTCATTACATACCCAAATACATTAACTGCGTTTAAAACTATGCGCAGTGTGTACGGAACAAAATACTCTGTTAGCCTCAGTTTACTGAAAACCGTAGTGCTTCCTCCTTAAACACACAGTAATCCAAACTTAATGTCGATCAAAATTTCCTCTCTCCATGTCACAATTAAAATTAATTTTGCTCCTCCTTTGAAACACATGAACCTGAATATTAAAGTACGATGTACGTATATACTATGGTATTGTACAGCTGTTCGCTTTATTCACCATAAACCTTGAATCTTGAATCTTGCACGCACAATTGAGCATAAATTTCGTGAACTGATGGACACGCTTCCGCTGCATAACCAAGTCTCCACCATCATTCCCGTTAGAAGAACTTAGTCACCGTTGTTTTAAATTAAGATTTAGATTCAGTTTCAAAGCAACGGAAGTTTTTGGTGTTGTTCACTTCATCCTGCTCTGTGATAGTGATTATCTTTAGGTGGGTTTCAGATATGTGTGCACAACGTCTCAAGAGGATTGACATTTTAGATCAAACAAGAAGGGCTTGTGTTAATGAAAGGCAAAGATGCCGGCCACAACAAAGGCTCATTCAAACACACCTACAGCAAGCTAACAGGCAAATGGACTCGGGGTTTGGGAATTCTGCTTTACGCTTTATAACATTGTATATTCTTGGATAATCGAACAAAGCATCGATGGTGCTACCTAATTCTTCTTTGATCCAACACGGAAACAGCAGAAATGATGCACCTCGGCAACAATTGTTACAGGGTTAAAAACAAAACAATCACCTGAGATGAGGTAAGTAAATTTATTATAACTTTCTGCATATAGAAGTGTGGTAGACCAAACATTAGTCTGCACAACACAAAATACAACAAAAATGGAATGAACTCACTAGAACCCAAAGAGTAAACGCCCGATGGTCGATCAAGTGAAGTCCAACGATTTTGAGATAAATTCACACAGGAAAGTCCAAGAAATGGAATTCAAGGTGCAAACGGCGCTAAAATGTAGGAGGATCCGTTAAGCACAATTCCCGCACGAAGTAACGCACACAAACTTCGCAACTATGGAAGAAAAAAGTCCAAAGTTTCGAAATTATTTTCACCGCCAAAAGTGTATTTTACAAGCATTCATTCGAATGAAGCTTACAATGACAAAAATCGGATAGCCATTCAAGGCCAATACGTTCATATACAAAATAGAAAATTAGAAAATGAAATTGGATCAATACTATAAAAACCCAAAATGCTCTATTGAATTTTTAATCCATTTTCCCATTTCGCGATAAACCAGAGGTGTTATTTGAGTTACCCAAAGATGCATTATCTTGCTTCACAAAATAAGAAGCTGATATGCTTGTCCACTTTAATGGAAAGGTATTTCGTCCGGGAAAATTCACATCGACAGATTGCTAACTGGCATCAGACGTGATGTATCAGCTGACTTAGATCAAGATGTAATCAGCGGTTATACTACAAATCCACAGAAGCAAAGGAACGCATTATGGAAACCGTCATAAAGCGACTGCGCGTATTGCCATGTGAATTGTTTAAACATTCCTAGATTTAATGATTGTTATTAACACATAGAAACTTTGGGGTTATTCTACCTATCTACACGTGTGGTAGTCGTTCATAACCAGCAAATTTCATGCCTGTCACACCACATGCTGTAATATCCTATGTTATGTATCAAACAGCGCACGATGCTTTCCGAAAACATCGCTCATGTTCAACAAAATAGATACTGTGCTAAACGACAAGTTTAAAGGATTCCAGGAAGGACGAAGCATCCACAGTTCATCTCCTGATGTGTTAAGAGCTTTTGAGCGAGTTGATTAGATTCGTCTCCTAGAAGTCTGCAGCAGACGGGCCTTATCAAGCAGCTACTTTTATGTCTTGAAGTCTACCTATCAAAGACAATAAAACATAGAGATAAAAATTCCCGAGTCATCAATGCCATTATTGACGCATTGCAAGTTTCAGTGCTCGAGCCAGAAGCTTTTCTTGATAACCTCAACAACCTCTCACAGTTAATAGGATGAAATTTTGTTGCCATCACATACGATAATAAAATCGGGATACTGAGAAAATCTGCTGCAAATAATTCAGTACTGCAAAGTTAGTTGAACGAACTTTGTGAAAAGTCAATGAAGAATAATGACATTTAATTTTCAAAAATGCAGAGTGATGTAAACTAAAAACCATTCTTCTATTAGGAAAATTTGAGGTGGACTAAGTCAAAGAAGAATCATTCAAACTTTTCAAGTATAGTTTGTGTTCTACTGTGTGAGCACATAATTTTGGACATAACTCATCAATCGCTGATTCTATCTGGATTGTTCTGATGTCAATCCATTCCTCTTGACGAGATCTGTTGGTGTCCTGTGATCAATATTTCGGAAGTTCAAACATTCCAATTCACTGTGGAACTTTTTTGACGCGTGTTAACGTTGTTTCCGCTTGTTCAAGGCCTCTGTTATTCGGAAGATCTTGTAAGATTTGTATAAAATTCGCGAAATTGGTAATCGAAATTGAATGTAGTCACGTGTTATATGTGCTCTATTAGGATACACACTGATTGTTATAAAGATTTAAATCAAAAAGTGGCTTTACCAAATAATGCTGAACTTCCAGTTGTCTGTCATATGTGAGTGTCTTTGGAACGGAGCCGTCAACCGCCACCGATGCCATTGTATCACAATCAGGGAACCTGGAAAATCGGGCTAAATATTTCGAGATCTGTGCTCTAAAATTTAGAGAATTATTGATGTCAATAGTAAATGTCCTGAATAATTCACTGAATAATAAAACCAACCTAAATCCAACGCTACATCTTGTAACGCCACAGGCTTCATTATATGAAGATAAATCACAGGAGGCTAATCACGATGAAGGGGCATCTACTGACCGTACATCAGCAGAATTCTGCTACCCCGAAAAATAATATTGACGTAATAGCAAATTTAAAGAACCTCAGTGTAATCTACACGAATGTGAAGGAGTCATCTGTGACAGTTTTCTCAAGTAGACGAATTCACAACATTAAGCAATGGTACCAGTTGTGTTTAATTATGTGTATGAGCCTGATTCAATAACGCGCCTAAACCACCACCCTAATTCTTCTCATCATTGACGAAGCGCGTTTACTAAGGATAACTCTTAACAGTCAGAAACTGATGGACGAAGTTTTTTATAAACTCTTACTTGATCCGTACATGCTCACAGACCAAATGTCGCTTACACGCTGATATTCCTTGGTAAAAGAGAAAGGGTAATTTAAACAATTGGGAAAAATTTGTAGTAGACCGGATTACTACAATAATGTCCCCAAGAATGTTGGAGAAAAGGCACAGGAGATGAAAGGTTTATCGCGGTAGCCAAAAGGGTGCACGAAGGTACATCGTAGCAATCACGGAACACGAATCAACGGAAAGTGTGTTGTCAAGGTCAATTTTTATGTACACTAAAACAATGTTGTTACACAGCCCCCTTCCAAGAAGTCTGGTCAGAGGAGACTTCTGATAAGGAATTGACAATTGAACTGGCCAAGCGGTGTCAGGTCGTTCCAGGCTGGAACATAGTCTCTCAGCAACCAGTAACTTCGAAGTCAGCCAAGGCACTTGATCTGCGTGGATCGATTGTCGGTGGTGACCAGGGTAGGAAACACGAAGGATTCGTGCATCACGTCGGGCTCACCAATTTGTAGTACACGAAGCATTCGTGCATCACGTTGGGCTCACCAATTTGTAGTAGACCAGATTACTACAATAATGTCCCCAAGAACGTTGGAGAAAAGGCACAGGAGATGAAAGGTTTATCGCGGTAGCCAAAACGTGTACAGAGCGTTTACGATGCACGCACGAACGAACGGAAGTTAATTATTGTCAAGGTCAATGTTTTGATGAGGCAAAACAAGCGGTGTTACACAGCCCCCCTCCAAGAAGTCTGGTCAGCGAAGACTTCTGATCGGGAGTTGCCAGTAGCGTGGCGCATGCGGGTGTCAGGTTACCCCGGGTAGGAACGTAGTCTCTCAGCAACCAGTCACATAGAAGTCAGCCAGGGCGCTCGGTCTGCGTGGGTCGATCATCGGTGGTTCGAGAGTAGGATGTACGGTGAACCGATCAGGACTAAGCCAAGTAGCGTCTCATATGTGAGTAAACGTACTGCCGAGCCACCTCACATGGAGTGAACAGCTGCTAGCGGGATTTTCCCGTTTGGCGTGGTCTTAGTATGAACCCAATTTGAGCAGAAACAGGCGCATTCGTAGGCTTGACAACAAGAACCAGAAGCTTCGAAAACACAGTCCCTGCTCAGAATTTCCTGTGTCCCGAAGAAGGATGGTAAATGGCCGCGCCAGGAGAATCGGATGGCGCGTCAATCTGGGCTGGTAAGGACCTTGTGTGACGTGACAGACGTGTTGGAACATTTGTGCTCTTGTTGGTGGTTAGGGCTACCGGGTGAGTTGGGGGCAAGCGTAGGTGGACCAGGAAGGGTGCGCGATTCGGTGGCATCAGCGGTGGGTGGGTGCGTACCTGAGAGAAGAAATAGAAAGAAAAATCCCTGGTGCCTGGGTTTAGGGCCACAACCGTGTGATTAGAATGAGGTACGAAATAATGCACGCGTGTGTACCAAAGGATATGAAAGTATTAACTATTTACAACAAAATCAGCGAATCGAACGGGTTGCCGTTTGGCACGTTTGGTTCCTGTAGTGGCCGGCTCTGGGTTAGCTGTAGGGACAGGAGGGCTAATGACCGAAGGTGCCGGGGTTGGCGTTGGGTCATGTGGGATTACTTCCTCGTCCATGAAAGCCGGTTTGACTCTGTCGATTGAGACAGTGTCATGCTTGCCGACACGGTCGATGACGACCTCTTGGGAGATCGCCCGTGTTGGGCGGCGTGTGCTCGGTCTACCTAGAGGATGGCGACAGGCGTCAACGATCCGGGGGTGGCGCGGGCCACGGTTTCCACTGCGGGAGGTACATGCGTACCGAGTGGATACACGAAGGATGGGTATATTCCCGGTTACCGGACAGGATGGCGACAAGCGTCGGTGATCCGGGGGTGGCGCGTGCCACGATTTCCACAGCGGGAGGTACATGCGTACCGAGGGGATACACGAAGGATGCGTGTATTCCATGTTACCTGATAGGATAGCGACAAGCGTCGGTGATCCGGGGGTGGCGCATGCCACGTTTTCCAAAGCTGAAGGTGCATGTGTACCTGAGAAGTGAGAAGAAAAAACTCTCTGGTGCATGGTTATAGTGATGAGGTACAAAAAGATGCACGGGATATACCAAGCGATAATAACGTGTTAAATACCCGCTACATAATTGGCAAATGTGCCGTTCCGGGCGCATACTCACTGTGGAGATGGCGGATTGTGGGTATATACTTGATGTACAAGCGGTTATTATCCCAAATGGCGTAGGTGCCATGACAGTGTCATGCTGCATGTACCCACTGGCTTTCGACCATATAAATTTTCCCGTATGAAACATAATGCAAGCACGAATGTCAGGATGGGAAAGATTGCGTATGGTGTGACTAATGCGCCGTCTAAAAGCAGACAGGGTAAGTAGTCGGAAAGCGCTTTGCGATAGGTCGCAAAGGATATTGCCCAAGCCATCGGGCAAGGGGAGAGGTGTGGTGAAAGGATAGGCGTCCCAGAGCTGTGCGATGTCGGCATCGGTAGCTTGCACTGCAGCGATTTCGCTGAGTTCGAGGGAGAGTGGCCAGTCTATCACACACGTTGTAAGGATAGGAATTGTGGCACCTAAGATATATCGTATGTCAGTCGTAAAATGACTGACAAAATCCTGGTGCATAGTCTCTCTAGGAGAGTACCTACCCGACGATCCGTTGATTGATGTACGAGGGGCTTACAAGCAGGAAACAAAGTAAACTGTCTGCCCTGTAGATTGTGTTCTAACCCGACTTGTGAATTGATCAACAAGTGTAGTTATATGATGCATATGACGTTTTGATGTAAAACGTGTCAAAGGAGGTATAAAAAAAATTATCCTGAAATAACGCCGATGTAAATCGGGAAAAGACTTACCGGAAAAAATCTCGAATTGTGCGTGGATATTAGGCTTACCAATTGTAGTACACGAAGGATTCGTGCATCACGTCGGGCTCACCCATTTGTAGTGGACTGACCAGATTACTACAATAATGTCCCCAAGAATGTTGGAGAAAAGGCACAGGAGATGAAAGGTTTATTGCGGTAACCAAAAAGTGCACGAAGGTACATGGTAGCAATCACGGAACACCAATCAACGGAAAGTGTGTTATCAAGGTCAATTGTTATGTACAGTTAAACAATGTTGTTACAAATTTTACGAACGCAGCGTTTTTACTCCCCGAACACACTAGCTTTGTTAAAAAAAAGTTGAATACAGCAACAGAGATACAAACAGTGAATTTATATTGTCAACTGTATCGAAACTCACGATTTAACCGGGGTGCACAAGTTTAGAATATGACTGGCCAAAACCTCTAAAAATAACATATTTAACAAGATATATGTTGCAATCAGTTGGGGCCAACTACAAAGCAAATCACAGGAATATCTTGACAGTTGTCAGAATGAGTGATCCCAAACATTCTACACCGAAATCGCTCAACGAACAACAGCTTCTACAATCAGACAAGAATTGGGTTAGAAATATTGTGGCAATTAAAAAAGAGACCAATGTATGACTGCCGATAGGTCGGAAAAATATGATATGAGCGCCATCACCCTATATGTAAACCACAATCAATTGCTTAAATACAAACACTCAATGCCTGGTAAATAAACTAGCTGGAACGGAAGTTTTATTTCAACTAAGCGCTCACTCGACGTCATGTCAATAACAAGGACTTCGTTCCAAACATATATGTGCGATCGAAAGCTCTCTATTCCGAACATAACTCTGTTTTGAAGAAACCGCTTAAGAACATGTGGGACTAACGGTACAGAGATACTTGACCAGCGCTATGGCCAAAACAGTAAGGTCAGAATGGAAAAAGGAAAACGAAGGCATCCAAGGCAACCAAGGCATCTTAGACTTAGCCCACCCAAACCCAATGTTATAAGTCAAACACTCACCATTCTGGAGACAGCGGATAGCAGCGTTTCCATCCAAATGAAAGAATTCAAAACATCAAAAACGTGGTAGGTCCGGTTCAAATCGAGTCGGACCGAGCAATTTACACCGAAAACTAATTCGAACCGTCGGCGGCCAATAAAAAGCTCACATGTTTTATCATTCCAGGCAATGACTATTCAGGGGGATCCGGCATCACACAGTTTAACGCCTTAACACCACATGATACATCACTGCTTGTTAAGCCTGACTAAATATAAATCGGACAAATAACTTCAGTGTACGGAAAATACGAACAATACAAGTAAGTGCATCTATACAAACGCAAACAGCCTTATCAACAAATTAATCGAATTGTCCGAGATTGTTAATGAAACGGCGCCAGACTTAGTTGCAATAACAGAAACGTGATTCCATGCCTCATTGTCTGAAAATGAACTCTCTTTGGCCAGCATGTCTCTATTCCAGCGTGACCGTTTAGGTGATGGTGGAGGAGTAGCACTTTACTTCAAGCAATCGTTTATCTGCAGAGCTATGAACGACCAGACCCTTGATATAACTGACAAATTGGTGAGCTCTAACTCTTACTTCAAGAGACCAATGTATTATTGAAGTGATCTATCGTTCTCCAACAGCAACTCTCACCCTAAACAATAAACTGATTAATGCTTCGCGCTATATAATAACGTGGTACACTACTCAAATATTGATAATGGGGGATTTCAACTTTCCCCAGATATATAGCCGGGATGATCATCCATCAGAGTCACTTGAATATGAACTTCGAGCCGTCTTGTATTACGTACTATTTTACAACCACGTTTTTTGGATTTACTCGTCTGAGGGGATCAGACCGGCCGTCTACCTTGGACCTAATACTTACATCATATCCCAAAGTTGTAGAGAATATCGTTTATAAACCACCAATCGGACGAAGCGATCACGTTGTTCTAGAATCCAAGTACGTTTGTAGCGCTAGGCGCAACAGTGACTGAACGAAATGCGTCAGAAGGGTGAACTACCGTGCGCTGTGTGCCGAGTTACAAAGCACTAGTTTCGCACAACTGGATTACTCCGATCCGGATAGTCATTAACACTCTTTCATACAGCACCTGCAATCTATATTTGAGATCATTAATCGTTCGTTTTGAATAAAACTTCTCAACGTAATAATTTTTACTACGAAGCAGGACTAAAAAGAGGATGAAACAGAGTGCAATAGCATCTGAGTTTCACAAGGCTACCAACAAAGCTGATTCTTGGGCACAATTTACATAAGATAATAAACGAGCTTTTCAATCGCAATTCATTTCTCAGGTGCACCAGAATCCGAAGCTTTTATATAGACGCGTAAACAATAGAACGAATAATAAACCAGGAGTCTTTGCCATAAAAACTTCGTCCGGCTTCACAGAATCCATAAATCAGACCGCTGACCTGTTAGCAGACTTTTATGCCGGAGGTTTTGCGCCGAAATCCATGGAGCCTGATCAGGAACCAATCATTCGACTTGAACGACCGACCTTGAGTGAAGTATTGATTACTCCGATGGCGGTAGCACAACACTTACGAAAATTTAACGTAAAGAAATCTCCCGAATCAAACGACATAACTCTAAAGTTGCTGAAATCCTGCCATGCGCTGCTCTCTGAACCTCTGTCATGCATGCATGCATGTTTAATAATTTGCTACAAGCTGGTGTGTTATCAAAAGACTGGGAACTGGGACAAATAATACCTATTTACAAACATGGTTGCCGTTCCAATGTTAAAAATTACAGGCCGATGACCTTGCTGTTTTCGGTATCAAAAGTTTTTGAGGGAATAATAACCGCAGAAATCGTGCAACATCTGGAAACGAATCAACTTTTGGCAGTTGCCCAACATGGATTTCACAGAAATCGCTCTTGTCTAACAAATTTGTTGACAAATTTAGACGATTGGACAAGGTTTGTAGATGCGGGGGGCTGTATTCATGCGTGCTACCTGGACATTTCTAAAGCTTTCGACAGAGTTGATCATAATTTAACCTTGAACAAGCTAAAGAAACACGATATTGTTAGAAGATTATGAATTGATAAGTGATTACCTCCGCAACAGACACATTAGAGTTCGTGTGGACGGCCTATTATCGAAGAAAATCGATGTCACTAGCAGTGTTCCACAAGGATCAGTGCTTGGACCAACACCAATATGAGTGATATACCAATACAAAATGAGAGTAAGATGGTTTTGATTGCTGACAATATAAAAAATATGGAGGCGAATCAGCAATGCTGATGATTGTATTTTGATGCAAAACGATTTGAATGCTTTGCACAACTGGTCATCCGAAAATAAACTGCCATTGAATATACAAAATCGAAGATCATTTAGATCGGTCGTAACCTTGGCTTTTCCTATCAATCCAAGCTCGGTGACATAAACCTGGAGTACACCGAAGAAGAAAAGGACCTGGGTGCCTGATTTTTTCGGTAGTATGAAAAATGGTATACAATTCGAATCTGTTTATAAAAGCGCGTCTCGGTTGCTCGGCGGATATATGGACGTATTTCCGGGGGTGTTTTGCTATATTGATGATCACATATATACAACAGGTTCTAGACTATGCCGCACAAGCCTGGACATCTTTGCTTCAACAAGACATCTTACTTCTGGATCGCATATATAAGAGAGCTTCTAAGCTTATCATTGGACTCGAAAATATGCCCTTTTAATGTATTGAATTCTTTCATTTGGATGGAAACGCTGCTATCCGCTGTCTCCAAACGGGGGTGTTTGACTTATAACATTGGGTTTGAGTGGGCTAAGTCTAATATCCCTGGGTAATGTTCGTTTTCCTTTTTTTCATTCCGACCTTACTGTTTAGGCTATAGCGCTGGTCAAAAACGTAATCTTCAGGGGTTTCGGTCCACCACCTTTATATTTCATCAAAAAAGGAACTTGAAATGTGTCCACAACAACGGCATTAGAAATATCTAGATAACACGCAATATAGAGCCATTGCTTGACGTCGTGTTCCACGGTTTCCTGAATCGATGCTCGACAAGTAGGAGGATATTTCGTGATACCGTTTTTTCCGTGGCGTTCAAGCTACCCTTTATTTCCCACCATGGTACATCGGGATATATTTGGAGGTTTGAGTCGGGATCTGTATTGAGTAGATACGCATTCAGCAGTACGTTCTCGATATCAGCCTCGCATTTCAGTGTGATATTTAGCAAGCGACGTTGACCAATATGATCGGAAATTGACTGGCGAGTTAGACGAGTCACTTTGTCTGGGATTACATGTTCAATTTGCATTAGGTGGCAAAGTTGAGACCATTTCTCGAAGTCGTATTTCTGTTTGCTATAAATCAGGCTTTCTTGGGACTCGCTAACGTTGGCACATATCACGCACAACGCGTATGGGTAATTATTTTTGCGTATCGGAAAGTCAGACTTTTAGAATTTAAACCATTCGGGGCATGACGTTGTGAGTCGGGTAGAGCAGCTATGGAGTGTACAGCTGAGGTCGAGCGTAACTGCGTATCTCTCTAAGAATTTCCTACTTCCATCACAATGCACATTGTTCTCCAGACTGTTGCATACTCAGAATCAATAGTCAATATTCAAGAATTTATGGTAAGAAAAAAATCATAAAAATAGGCGTTGGAAAATCGACTGGCCACGACAGGCTACGGTGTGGACCTAAAAATTTGTGCTTGTATACTTTCGGATTTTATTGCTAGCTCTTTTGAAGGATCTAGACGGTTCTTATATCATGGAACTTGTCTCAAATTCCTCATTCGGAATATACTATTTCCAATTCTTAGAAACGTGAATTCTTGAAAATCACAATTTTCCAGTTTCAACCCAACGTTACATACGCGTGTAACATTGTTTCCAATTCAGAATAACGCAACAACTCGGATACAATCAGGAAGGTCTCGCTATTTTTATATTTACTGAAAGTCATTTCAACACTGTCGGATCAAATCTCACAGAACAGCCCCGCTTTACGTGAAAGTGTACGCCTTCTACTGTCCGTTGTATCGCATTTCATCGCATCCACTCGTTTTGCACTCAACCGAGAGACACCGATCGATAAACGACCGCTCTCGCAAAATCGTAGCGATGACCGACAACGTGACCTTAAACGGACCTGACGACGAGGCTTGTAAAAAGTGTAAACTTTGTCAAAAGCTGGTAAGTCCCAGATCGCGTCAAGTTAAATGTTACTTGTGTTCAATTGCTATTCATACGAACTGTGACAAGTATTTATCGCCGCCATAATTGACTCTAATAAATAATGAAAAATTACCAGGCATCTGCTATATATGTAATCCACGCAGATTAAAGGTAACTAGTGATTTATCAAGCGCCGAAAACTTTGATTCAATTATGGAAAGACGCATGTTTGTGTCAGAAAGTCCCGGAGCCAGTTCAAAACGCAGCCCTTAACCACTTTAACCGTAGGTCTTACAGGGAAGCTGTAACGGTAGCGGTTGATCAGCGGAGATTTCATCACTAACTACGTACGCCTTCTGATTATTGTACCCAACAAATCGGAACACAATTCCCAACGAAACACGGCATACGATCCAAAACAATCAGACGGTAGACTTGTCCCAAAACAGCACACGTGAGCGTACATATTTACATGTATCATTATAACAAAACAAATGGCAAAATATGCAGGATTAATATAATAAAATATACAATGATGAAAACACCATAATGCTCCCTCCCTAGAGCGTTAGAAAAGAGTGAAACGCTCGAAACGAAAAGTTAATCTGCGTAGTCTGCAAGATTTGCAGACCACCTGATTCTCCAAACTAATCAATTTTTTGAATTGGAGAGGGTGAGACAGAAGATGGAAGAGAGAGTTCACAAATGGACTTCCTAAGTAACTTTGGTACTAAAGGATGGGGATGGTCGGTGGGAAAATCACATAATAAAGTCAAACTCGAATTGGGGACAAGTTGAACTCTAAGGAAGGTGGTAGATTAATATTGCTGTAAGTCACTGTCATGTTGCTGAGCATCTGCTAAACGCTTGAGAACGAAATTCGATAGACTGATTGCGGTGAGTTGCATGCAAGAAAATGCATCTGCATCTGTGTTCGATGAAGCAGACAGATAACGAATATCACTCGTAAATTGCGAAATATAGTCAAGTTGACGTATCTCACCGGGTGAATATCTATCAGCTGTAGCAGACATAGCAAACGTCAGAGGCTTGTGAAATTGCGGCCTTCGAGCAAATGTCGAAAGTGGCGAACAGCAAAGTATATACCAAATGTACTGTAACGTGTCTGGGCGGGTTGAAGACGACGGGAAAAGAATGCAAGCGGTTTGACAACACCGTCAACACTTTGCTGTAGGACAGCACCGAATGCTGCTTTGGATGCATCAGTGGCAAGCGAAAGTGGAGCATGAGGATTCCTGGACATGTACGATAATGAAGATGCGTCATTTATTGCGGTCTTCAATCTTTGAAACGATTCAACAGCATCATCATTCATTTTAAATTGACGCTCATTTCTGCGTAAAAAATCGGTCATTGGTTGAGATATGTTAGCACAATTGGGAATGAATCTTCTGTAGTAATTGACTAAACAAAGAAATCTACGTAACTGTCGAAGAGAATTGGGGTATGGATAGTCGTTAATTGAAGAGAGTTTATCGGGCAAGGGGAGAATGCCGTTTCAATCGACATGATGTCCTAGGATTTCAAGGGAAGCGACGCCAAAAAGGCATTTATACGGGTTAACCACCACGCCAAACTGTGAAAGTCGCCGAAACACCAAACGCATATGTACTGCATGTTCCACTTGAGACGAACTAGCAATGAGGACGTCATACATGAACAAAAGATAATCCTTAGAAAACTTGGTCCACGAATCTCTGGAAGGTTTGAGCAGCATTGCGTAAACCAAAGGTTACGTTTAGAAATTCGTAAAGACCAAAAGGTGTGGTGATGGCTGTTTTCGGGATATCTTCCTCGGCTACAGGTATCTGGTGGTAAGCACGCACCAGGTCCAGTTTAGAAAACAGTCTTTCCAAGCAAGGAAAGTGCGAAGTAGTGTATGTGGGAGATAGGGTAGCGATCGGGAACAGTAACTCTGTTAAGAGCACGGTAATCTCCACATGGACACCAAGCGTCAGCTTTATTCTTCTCAACCATGTGCAGGGGGCTTGCCCAGGGCTATTTGGATGGTGGTATGATTCCATATGCAAGCATGTGTTCAAACTCACGATTTGCGACCTGGAACTTGTTCGGAGCCAAACGACTGGGTCTGTTAAACACTGGAGGACCATGGGTGAGAATGTGGTGTTTGACGTCATGTTTAACAATAGTAGATTGCGAACACGGTTTAAAAACTTCGGAAAATTCTGTCAGTAAGTCATTAAATGCTGATGGGATGTCAGGGGTAAGTACCCGAATTGTTCGGATGGGGGAATCACAGTAGTTTCTTTGTTAAATTGTCAATAATCCTTTGTGTAGCTATATTGATCGAAAGATCAAAACGAGAAAAGAAATCTGCACCCAGAATTGGTACTTTGACATCGGCGAGTGTGAAAATCCATCGAAAGTTACGTCTGAGACCTAATTCTACAAAAAAGTGATCTCTAACCGAAAGTAGACATTTTTATGCCGTTTGCCGCCTGTAACGTCAAAGAAGACGGGTTCTTGCGTTCCATATTGGATGGTGGGATGACGCTCATTTCGGCACCCGTGTCGATGAGGAATCGCATTTTAGTGGGCCTGTCGGT
>JACCGJ010019137.1:0-29542 GCA_013407085.1 Atriophallophorus winterbourni | reverse complement strand
ATCCGTAGCAATTTAAGTCCCACCCTTCCCCATCTTGTAGGATTTACTTTTTCATGGTTGTATGGCAGGTAAGCATTCGGTACGTGCTACCGGTGTATTGCTGTCTTTGATGATGATGATGAGGGTGAGGTGCCTACACCTCGAATGGAACGAGTAGAGCTACAACAGTACAACAGCTTACACGCGGCTTTCAGTGCCATGCATTATAGCAAGCTTTCCTCGTCACTCCACTTGATAACAAGCATAAGCAAGCATTCCAAGATGCTTAAAGCATCATACATACATACATGTCATGTGACAATATGGCTATCATGAGATGCACGCCGCTCGGAATATAGCGTTGCAAAAAGAAGTCGGTGGTCCGGCATCCATAAAACGTGACCCCACCAGCGTCATATGTGGAGAACGATTTTCTTTCTAATATCAACTTTAATAACGAACATATTATTACGGCGAACATGGTTGCCTATGCGACTGTAACAACAAACTGCTAAAATGTTGTGGAGAACAAACTACAGAAAGAAACAACACTTAAAACGTACACAAAAAGTCCACAAGGTGAAACCCATGAAACGTAACTACGCAAATTAGGGGTATGTATGTAGGTGTACGGATGTGCAATCGTGCAGCATTTCTGTGCTGTACGGCTAACATCGTGCTAAATTGATTGGCCAACGGTAGTGAGCTGCATGCGAAAATACGCTGGAGTCTCACTACCACTTCTATTTCCATTCCCCACTCATATCTGTCTAGACCTGGGCAACCTGACAGTATCTTAGCCCACGTGCAGTCTCTAACTATGCGGCACTTTGTCTGGATCAGGCTTGTGCTCTCATACCATACCATGTATGTAGGTATGAAAACAAGCCTGATTCAGGCAAAGTGCCGCACAATCACAAACTGCAAGTGGGCGAAGATACTGTCAGGTTGCCCTGAGAGAAGGGGAAAAGCAGTTAGATCGCGTGTTTCAGCGATCATTTACAACGGTGTTAGCCACACATCAACAGAAGTACTGCACGATGGCACATCCGTGCAAAATACATTTGTTTGACTCACCGAAACTCTACGACTCGTGGTATTCCGTTGCCCCTAAATGGGAAGACGTTTGAACATCGCCTTGTGATACAAACAGGCGGCCCATTCCGTGGCCATGGCACTACACTTTTCTACTCCCGTTATAATAAAACAAGGGCCGTTTGAACAACTTGGGACAGTGTTGTATGGCACCGAACATCATGGCGTCCGGACACAGCGTCCAGCAATTGGCCAACCCAGACGGTATGGTGCAGTTCTTTGAATGCCAGCAGACCGACGAGGGCGTCCTGGAGACCTGTCGATCCAGCGTGTTCACGAATTTTTCCACAATTTTCGCTTTGCAGACGCAGCGCAGTCTGAGTGAAGTTAAGCTCAAAAGCATCATTTGGTTGAGAATAAAGTAGGAGAACTGTTGCTGGCAGTGGTTCATCATCAAAGACAGCAATACACCGGTAGCACGTACCGAATGGTTAACTGCCATACAACCATGAAAAAGTAAAATTCTAAAAGATGGGGAAGGGTGGGACTTAAATTGCTACGGATTCTATAGAAGAGTAAGCACAAACAAACGGGGTAGAGGTGCCTACACCTCGAATGGAACATGTATTCAAACAAGTTTCGTGAACGAGTAGAACGACATCAGCATGGCAGCTTCCTTGCGGCTTTCCCTGTCATGCATCATAACAAGCTTTTGCTTAATATTGTATGCTGTTGATTGGGCCTGTGATAGCCAGATGGAAGCGGTCATGTTTCATGCGGGTCTACCACTTTCTAAACGTGTTTGAATGCACCAGATGTAAGCATCACATCCCAGTGCGTATGTACTTACACACTCAGAGACTCCGTAGCTTTGCAAAACACGACCTTCTCAATCGATTCGAAATTTTACTGTACCGCTGTTCTATAACAGTTGACTATTGGCTTCGTATAAGCAATGAACGCTGTCTCGAATGACGATCTCGATAGCGGAGGGATTACACCCCACGATCGATTGGCCAAGTCTTGTAAGATTCAAGCAGACCTAGCTTTGGTATTTTTAATCGTTTTCTACGAATAGATAATTAAAAACAAGACATATATGGCCAGGAGTGGAACAATTAGCGAAAAATAGTACGTCAGCTGAGGTGTGATGGGGAGATGAGATACTAGTTGCCGAGAAAAGTCAAAGAGATGAAGGCGTTTGATTTATCTAAGATAATGGCAGTCAATGTGGGGCAGTGCCACCGTACACAAGAACGATGATGATAATCAGCAACTTGATGAGTAACCTGGTCTTGAGTAATCGGTTCATCAGAAATCTTGGCTTTCTTAGCTTTGGATGCAGCTGCTCCAACGTGAGGTCGCTTCAAATTCTCTCTGAAAAAATCAGAAAACCAAGTCAAACACCGCGAAAGGAAAATGCGTTCAAAACGTTAGTGAGATTACTAACTTCTTTGACTCTTGTTGCACAAGAAGCACAGCTTCCCGTTCAACCTTTTTCAATTTCTTGAAACCTGACAAGCTGGGAAATAGATGAGATACTTGCGGGTTAAACAATTAGGAAAAGGCAAAAAAACGCAAGCCATCGTAGGAGGGGATATTTAATTGACTCACTTGCTGATGTCAGCCGGGCAATGGTTTGAAGAAATAAAGCATGTTAAATGATAACAAGTCGATGAGTTTTTCTGATCTTCCGTGACCATGTGACGTTCCTAAAATGAAATTTAATGTGAACGATGAAATCGGAAGATAGCGGTGCTATTGCGGTTACACGGTATACGGCCTTTCTAATTATAGTTACCAGAATAAAATGATGTTAAGCACCATTTCGTAGCATATTAGACTTGCCTGCATCACATCTTTTCCACAATCTGTACATTTCAAATTTGGCAGAGAAAGTTTGATGGCAAAGTTGGTCGGTTTTACCGCAGCACCACAAGAAGTAAGAGCTCCACGAATTCTTTCTTGATCCTCCCATCGCAGAGAATCAAAGTGTTTGATTTCTGTCGTGCTTGAAAGTTTAGTATTCTTGGTGAAAAAACACCGAAAGTGAAACCATTTGGGAATTTTTCCGTCAAAGTTAGCAGCCTGTATTTTTGTAACGCTTAGATTCAAAAATTACTTGAACTAGCCTTCCTATTCGTAGACTATCTTGAGCTATTGACGTTTTGCATTTAGTACACCCAGCTCTGCCACTTTTGGCGTAGTCGACCTGATATTGGTAATCCGCTTCCATCGATCGTTAACAGAAAATTTTGTTCAGTGTACTTGAAACCAGCGCCCAAAGATTAGCACGGGGTTTGCGCGATGATTTAAAAATAATTCAGCATTTCAATCACGTGAATTATCTACGAGGATTTATTATTCGTAGACACTATCATTGATTCTTGGAAAAAACTAAATTACTACAGTTGAAACAGGAAAATCCGAAAGCGCTTGAAAATTTTCAGGAAGAGATGTTGTACCCGATCGGGTGAAGAGATTGTATTGAGTAATGTACCGAATGTGTTATCAGAAAGTAAGATAAAACTCACAGAAATTCAGGCTGTAAATATTCTGCCAATATACACGTAGTATAGTAATTACAATTTACCTTACATTCGTCCTCATGTTGAATATGCTATATCAGTACCAGTATCAGTATCACAGGGCGATAGTCGACCAAGTCGAAACTAGTGCCCAGTTTCTTTCGGAGGTGTGCTTGGAGACACCCACCACTACCAGGATTGATTCGTAAGTAACACAGGCGTGTGTAACTGTGAATGGAAGATGGGAACCAAAGTTAAACCAGGTGTTTTCCCGATCATGACAGAAGAAGGTTTGACTGTCACAGTCCAAGAGACGGCGGATGCGCTTCCGTGCTTTTACTCTCAAGTCTACTGCCCTAAAAAGCAATTATTGCATCATGAATAATCAAACACTTTAGAACCACTAACTGAGCCCGTGATCGATCAACTGGTGGTAGAGCGACATTTACGTCGATTGAATACAAAGAAATCTCCCGGGGAGGACAATATTACCCCAGCGATTCTTCATGTGTGTTATAGAGAGCTTTCAAATAGCTTAGCGGCGGTTTTCATCCAGAGTCTTGGTGAAGGTTGTGTACCTTTGGCTTGGAAAGGGGGTGTGGTAACTCCAATTTATAAAGGTGGCAGTCGTTCTGACGCAGCAAATTACAGACCTGTAACGATGCTACCATGTATTTTAAAAATTATGGAGCGCATTATATCTGAATGTATTGTGGGTCAGCTTGAAGCACGACGTCTTTTGTCAGCAGCACAACACGGGTTCCGCCGGACCAGATCTTGTCTTTTGAATTTACTGATCACACTAAATGATTGGACGATGTCGCTCGATCAAGGCTATACGGTACATGCTTGTTATATTGATATTTCAAAGGCTTTTGACAAGGTCGACCACAACTTGCTCCTGCAAAAGATAGTGCGATATGGAATAACAGGTAACTTACTATCGTGGCTAACAGATTATCTGACCGATCGGCACTTGCGAGTTCGCATTGACGGAGTATTGTCGAAAAGTATCGATGTCACGAGCGGGGTGCCTCAAGGTTCAGTGCTCGGACCTATTCTTTCCCTGTTATATATAAATGATATAACTGAAATAGTGCGATGCAAGCTCGTTCTTTTTGCAGATGACATTAAAATATGGAAGCAAATCCGATCTAATGAAGATTGTTTAATGCTGCAAAACGACTTGGATGTTCTGTATCGCTGGTCTCTAGAGAATCAAATGCCTTTCAGCCTACGAAAATGTCATATGTTACAGCTTGGCCGTAACTGCGAATATACATACCATCTAGGCCACGATATCCTAAATTGGACCACCACTGAAAAGGACCTCGGAATTTGGATTACTAATAACCTTAAACCGAATATGCATTGTAGAAAAGTGTTTAATCGGGCATGTGGTATATTAGGAATCCTGAGAAGAATTTTCGGACGGTTCTCGTCCAAAACAATTCCTCGTATTTTAAATACTTACATCCATCCAACGATGGATTATTTGATCCCAGCCTGGGCACCGTGGTTGCACAAAGACATCGAGATCCTGGATCGAATATACCACAAAGCTACAAAGTTAGTTGAAGGGATGCAGCGGGTCCCGTATCAAGAGCGAATGGCCATCCTTGGTTTGCGTGATTTTACACGAAGACGAATGAGGATCGACCTGATTCTGGCTTACATGATACTGCGGATCGAAAACCATCCGCTTAGCGAACTAATAAAAGTAAACTCCCCTCGAAATACACGCAGTCACTCGTGTTGCCTCGAAATACCGCACTCAAGACTTGATTGTCGTCGCTATTTCTTCTATGTGCGTATCTGCTTTCTATGGAATGCGCTACCGCAAGATGTTGTGAATGCAACGACAATTGGTGTTTTCAAATCGAAATTGGATGCATACGTCAAACAAAACCCTGAATTTGGCCCGGTGTATTGAAGCAACATGAACCCAGAAAAAATTAACAATGTGATTTTGATTAAATTTTTCTTTTTGCAATAGTTGTCATCCAATGGTACGTGTAAAGCATTAGCTTTTTATCACCATAAAATCTTGATTCTTGATTCTTGATGTCTCATAACCGAAAGGTGAGAGAGTTATGCATGTTGCATGTCCAATCGAATGAAAAGACGATGGATAGAAGTTTATTTCCACAAATGCGAAAAAATAAAAAAAGACACTCTTTTTTGTGTTTCAAAATGGTTTTCGAATATTTTTGTGTTTTTTTATCATAAAAATGAGGGATTTAGTCTTAAGGGTAATGCTCCGGGAAGAGCACCTGCCACCGTTCGTCCAGCCCATGTTTGAACGCAATTACTGAAGTTGTCAAAATTAGTTCTGCGGGAAGTGGGTTCCACGCGTTTACTATACGGATGCGTTCTGAATTCGAGCCTGGTGTGCTGTTTACATAGCTTTAGACTGTGCCCTCGTGTACCAACCAAATGAGAGAATTGAAAGAAGCCGTCAAATTCTAGACAACTTAATCCCTTGACAACCTTAAAGGTCTCTATAAGATCCCACCTAAGTTGCCTCCTCCTAAGTGAGAAAAGTCCTAGTGTTAATAGACGATTTTCATAATTGGTGTAAGCTAACCCCTCGATCATGCGAGTGGCCAGCTTCTGTACCTTTTCTAGCTGCACTATATCCTTCTGGTAATACGGCTTCCAAGCCTGGATACAGTATTTCAGATGTGGCCTTACTATTGCCTTGTAGAGGAGCAATAGCACCTCAGCTTTTCTGCAAGTGAGGGCTAAACGTAGTCGAAAGAGTTCCCTCCTGGCCCTTTGAGCTGCAGCAGCACATTGGTCAGCCCACTTAAAGTTTGCGGAGACTACGATTCCTAGGTCCTTAGTAGACTTTACCCTACGGAACTCCGTGTGAGCTGAGGGCGTAGACACAATCATGTTGCCTGCCAGTGTAGAGAGCAATTGACTCTTATCTAGGTTAAGGGGAAGGTCCCACTTACCCGCCCATGCTGTTACAGCTTCCACATCACTTATCAGATCGGAGTTATCCGACCTACCGACAATTTTAACGTCGTCAGCAAACATATAACAGGGTGAGCGCAGTTGGTTGGCTAGATCATCAATGAAGATGAGGGACAGCAACGGCCCCAAGACTGAGCCCTGGGGAACCCCACTCGTTACATGCGCACTTGCGGAGTAAGTATCATCTACCCTGACAGTAAAGGAACGGTCGCTAAGGAATGCTCGAATCCAGCTCAGAAGGTTCCCTGATACTCCTATGGCTGAGAGTTTGAGTAGCAAGAGCCTATGGTTGACTGAATCAAAAGCCTTACTAAAGTCGAGATAGAAGACTTCTACAGCAATACCATCATCCATTCTCTTAGTAACCTCATTTAGAAAGCACAACAAATTTGTCAGATATGACCTACCTTTAAGGAAGCCGTGTTGTGCGCCATTCAAAAGAGAGTGTTTGGTTAGATATCCACATATTTTATCGCGGATCAATCTTTCCATAACCTTACATAGTACACTTGTGAGGCTAACCGAGCGGTAATTTTTGACCGTCGAGGAAGCTCCTCCCTTATGGATAGGCACTACAACGGCTGTTCTCCAGTCCAAAGGAAAGGTACCCTGACTGAGGGATCCTTGGTTGAAAAAAGACATTCAGCTATTGGAAACTTGTAATGAATTAAATTGTATTTAATTGAATTAAAATAACTAACCCAGGAATAGAAGTGAGAATTAACCACGCTCACTCGAATCACACAGTATGTATTGATTATTGCAACTTTAACAACAAGAATTTGAATAACAGAATTATTGATTATTATTGATGAATATTATTGATTGTTATTAAAACAATAACCACATCCACCGCAGCTCCTAATCGTCCTCGGATTTTTGTAATATTGAATAGGTTTGTTCCTCAGTCTTTACGATCGTCCAACAGGTTTACTCGATTCTGTAATCTTGGAAGAATCTGGAGGTGTTGTGTTATGATTACTAAAGCAACCAGTATTAGAACGCAACTGACCTGAATCTTGGTAGATGATTTGATCTGCATGACGATTGTGCACAGTTCCGTCTTCCAGATGAAGTATTTTTACCATATTTCTTCCGATCTCGTTTAATACAATACCGGTACTTGGACGGTAATCATTTCCACTTCAGACGATCCAAGTTCCAGCAGATTTGATCTCAAGGACCGAGATTTCGATAACATGGATGGTGTATTTTTCAGTAGTTGAATGTTTACTATTACGATATTGAAGCAAGAAATTGTCAATACAACGATCAAGTTCATTAAATGTTTTTGGAGAACAAGAGGAAATAGCACGTTTTAGCGTAGCTACAAAGTTATCAGCTAATCTATTTGACTGTGGATGTCTGGGTGCAGTAAACAAATGTCGGTAACCAAGTGAATGTAGCCACTGAGTAACACATGAAGCAGAGAAATGGCTTCCATTATCACTCACAACAGCTATAGGCACACGTTCGCGCTGATAACCTTTTGTAATGCAAGCATTGTGAAATCAGAATTGGGTTTAGCAGAAAGGAAAACTTCTGTCCATTTTGAATACGAATCGTTAATCACAAGAGCATAGTATTTCTTTAGAAATGGTCCGCAGTAATCCATTTGATTAAGTTGCCAGGCTTGACAAGCTAATGTCCATGAAGTCCATTTTGATGGCTGACAGAATAATTTGTGCTTACAGGAATGGCATGGAGAAGCAGTTCTGCGGATATCAGTATCAATCTCAGGCCACCTGCATAATTGTATGGCCAACGATTTCATTTTTTCAATCTCGAAGTGTCCCGAATGCAAATCATCAAGTATTTGTTTACGAGGTGAGGGAGGAATAACAATACAACAGACCTTCAGGTGTAACACATAATTCATCACGGCGATGATAATAACCTGGATATTTTTTCTTGGATGAGGCTGACCAACCTCGTTTAACTGCAGCCATTATCAGACCAAAATATGTCTTTGTCTCGAATCGTACATCTGAACGGGATACACACAGAGGTTGAATCAACAAGCAGTCTGTACTCTCAGTCTTTTCATATGTCACAGAATTGCGGGATAACTAATCTACATGCGGAGTTTGTTTTGCACTGCGATGTTCAATGGTGCAATTATATACACCAAGAGCTATGCTCCATCGCTGAACCATTGCTGCAGTAGATTTTGCCAATGAAGAAATCGGATTATAAATAAATTTTAGTGCTTCATGATCACTTACTATGGTGAATTCATGACCAAATAAAAATTTGTGTAGGCACATGACAGCCAAGTAAACAGCAAGCGCTTCTCGACGAGTCTGAGCATAACTTTATTCTGCTTTACTCAGTCGACGTAAAATACACAATACCCGATGGCCATTGTGCTCTAAAACAGCACCAATTTCATAAGTAGAAGCATCCGTGATTAAAACAGAACGCAAATTTGGTGTAAACGGCTGGATTTCAAAATGGATAAAATATCCCGAAGTGTCTTTCCATGTTCGAATGTCCACTTGAACGTTGTAGTAATCAGTAATGTAAACAGAGAATTGGCAACGGTTGCAAAATTTGGGATGAATTTAACATAATATCGTAGCACTCCCATTACTGTTCGAAGTTCACTAAAAGAATTTATCGATTCCATTTCTGCCAGAGGTTTAAGACGATTCTGATATGGACGGAGTCCATTACACAATACACGGTATTCGAGACAATCAATCTCATTAACAGAAATGATGCATTTATCTTGATTTAATTTCACGTTATAATGTTTGAAACGAGCGAGTAAAGCTAATAAACGTTGATCGTGAACACGATTATCGGGTGCATGAACGATAATATCGTCTTGATAGACTTCGACACTAGGGGGACCATCAACAATATTGTTCATCATATCTTGAAATACAGCTGGTGATACAGATAGGCCAAATGGAAGAAACTTATAACGATACAATCCAAAAGGTGTGGTAATGTTTGTAGCTTCACTTGATGCTTCATCAAGTGGTATCTGTGAGTAAGCATCCTTCAGATAGATTTTCGAGAAAACACATGAACCATGTAAACGAGATAATATGGCTTCAGGTTTCTCAGTCGTGCAACTTCGTTTCATTATCCGAGGGTTCAGTGTCACTTTGTAATATCCACAAACGCGGGGCGTTTGTCCTTCTCTTTTCGGAGGTGAAACTTTTGGTGTGGCCCATTTGGAGGCTGCCACTGGAACAATAATTCCACGTTCACACAAACAATTAATCACTTTTTGAACAGGTTCCCTTAAACCATATGCAATCAGGCGACGTTTCAAAAATATAGGATCACTAGTTATTTTTAAATGAACAGGTTTTATGCTCATGCCACCGGAATGCGATGCACACTGACGAATTAAATCTTTTATTGCATGAGAGTCAAATCTTGTTAATAAACTTGTAGACAAGAAGAAAAAGTCAATATTGAGTAACTTTAGCAATTTTAAGTTAAGGATAGGTGCACCAGATTTCGTAACAATGAACGAACACTCAACTGGGTTGGCAGTTATATATCTGACTGGAATAAAGCAAACTCCGACAACAGGTACAGAATGTCCTGTAACGCCGTGAATCGAAATGTCAGATTGATGAATTTGAGCACCAGGGGCAAATTGTTACAAGTCATTTAATAAAATCAATGATTCCACACTTCCTGCATCATGTATAAATTCTTTGGAACCATAACTACTGGATATACGTTTACGAATATGAGACATTGTGGATGGTTACACTGATAAAGATAGTGAGCTGATTTGATTTTTAACATTGACGACTTTTGTATCATTACTATGCACATAACATGTCTTCGAATTTTGACAAACTGACTGAATATGTCCAAGTTTACCACATTTAAAACATTTAGCATTACGAAATGGACAAGTATATAGAGAATGTAACTTGCCACAAGATGCACGTTTTCCAAACTTCTGATTGCGAAATTGGAATTGCTTTTGCTGAATTTGCTTATTCTGTCTGGTTTGACATCAGAATCACTTTGTCGCTGTGGTCGGTTGCTCGACTGAAGTTTAGATTTGGAGGTTTCGAACAAAACAGATTGATTGTCAGCATTAATTTGACGGTTAGTTTCTTTTGAAACATCTTCATAATGTTCACATATTCTCTTACCATTTTCGAAAGTTGGATTACTCGACATGAATAACTGACGATATTAATCGGTTTATTGACACCAGCGATTAAACGATCTCTTAAATGATCATATAGTTTGTCTTCAAATGCACAACATGAAGCTTGTGTTTACAATTTCAGAATAAATTGACGAATAGATTGGTTTTCTTGTCTTTGCATTGTATTGAAGCGTGCACGTTATGGAATGTCGAACGTTTGCGAAGTGACATGAGCTAATAGAATTGATTTCAATTCATTGAAAGTTTTCTTCGCAGGTAGGATAGAGGATTGATAAATTTTTCAACAGAGCATGAGCATCTTCTCCTGCTGAATTTAGAAAATGCAAAGAAATAATTGAATCAGGCATTTTACCCTTGGTAAGACACCAAAGTTCAAAACGTTCCACATAATCTTCGATTTCTCTGGGGGTTCCATGAATATTGAGAGCTCCGAAATTTTGAGGAAACGACATAGCTGATCGCGACGCCAATTGTAATGAATTGAATTGTATTGAATTAAATTAAAATAACCAACCTAGGAATAGAAGTGAGAATTAACCACGCTCAATCGAATCACACAGTATTTAATAATAAATTCGTTTTTGACAACAAGAATTTGAATAACATATTTATTGATTATTATTGATGAATATTATTGATTGTTATTCAAACAATCATAGCAAAACTTTACGGCGCAGAGCAACAAAACTAGTTCTGGGACTATCTAATTATCCATACGAAACGCGACTTAAATTATTGAATTTGCATTCGGCTGAATACAGATGGAAACGAGTAGCACTAATCCTTGGTTTAACAGTGCCTGATCAAACAAATCACCATTGTAGACGTTTGTTTCCCATAACACACATTTGCGTGGTCACCAATCGATACTTTGCCAACAGCAAAGCAGGTTGAACTCCCGCAAATATGCAATTTCCGTTCGCAATGTGCAATTGTGGAACAGTTTACCTACTCACCTGCTACAATCTGGAACCGTTAACGTTTTCAAGAAATCACTAGATATCCAAATAGACAAGTATGTTTTTCACGTTTGACAATAATCCGACAATATTTTGATATTTTTACCAACCGACCCGATGTACATTTTTGTACCTGCATATCATCTATGAATAAATCTATGAATAAATCGAGGTTATGTATTGCTCGAACGCTTCTTGGACGGGCTGAAACATTGAGCAGTTAACCGTGCACGGAAAATCGATGCAACCACGGCATAACAAGAAAGCCACGTGGAGAGGAAGTGCATTGTTATTGATGTTTTGTATGTCGGATATGTATAAATGGTATTTAACAGATGAAAAATATTACCTGAGTTACCGAACAGAAAATCAATGAATTGAGATTAATAACGATAAAAAATCAATAGATCAATATGGTGCTAATAATAGTCATAATTAAACCATATTGTCAAGTTAACAAAGAAAGATTATACAAAACCAAATACTATAAAAATTGCTACAGAACTGCTCTACTAATTTGTCGGAAGGTTCAGAGTGTGTTCTATATCAGCAGAAGAAATGAGAAATTGTTTATGGCCTATAAACATTTCTGGGAGAATATATGTGTAACTAAATACCAGAAGGTTCCAAGCATGATACTAGTGTGAGTAAATCGCAAGACAAGGAAGGGTTTGTAGAAGTATTGGTTCTTAGATGCTTGTCACAAGGACGAATACTAAACAATATTCCATTCAATAGTGTATGACGGTATAAGAACGCAAGAGCTTGTACAAACCGCATGGTAGATTGAGCGGTGGGTCGAAAAAGCAAAGAAATATATGTTTGAGTTTTGAAGGCCATATAGCGCGCCACATTCGCGTTTAGCCTTCATAGTCGAATATCGTGACGTGTGTTTGTATTAATTTTTAACTCCGATATTTTCGGATGTGAAATTCATAGTTTTCATCCGATCGGTTTCATTTTCGGTATATATCGAAAAGTTTTCTACGACGGATCTACTCATATAAATTTAGCAATCTACGACGTGTCGTTCATCGTATGCCACCTGTGGATTTTCTGCAGTTCGTTAGTTTATTTGATTCGCTTTTGTGTTTCTACTTGGTACCTATCTATCAGCCTAACAAGCATCGTTTCGAAAGTATTGGGAAAACGCTTGTGTGAGAAATCTGTCAGGATCTTCGTTGACATTCTTCACGGAGTATAACTCAACATGAATTTTTTTGAGGGTAGATCCAGCCAAACTAATCTGTTTAATTATTCAATACTGCCACTCGAATGCTGGGCGAAGAAACGCCAGTCGAGTCCTTCTACTCAGAGTTTATAACGAAGAAATCCTTACGCTGCACAACTGAAATCTCTAGATCTCTCCATTTTTAGGCGCCGTCGTTAAGGAGGTGAATTAATTCAAACGTTAAATAACTTGAAGTGTTCAAGTGGCGTTCTAAAGAACGACATTTTAGCTTCGGTTGCGAGCTGGGAACACAGGACTATTTAAATATAATTGCTGAGATTGATGTTGACTTGACTTCACTAAACATTTTCAGAGATTGGGTGGTCAAGTTCTGGAACCGTCTTTCAGTAAACCTTATATCTTACAGTTTTGTCGCGAGTTTTAGGCAGAGCTTGAACCGCAAATTCGATAAGTTATTTTATGAATACTCTTCCTAATTGGTATTCAATTGGTAATCACCCTTTTAAGCGTTATTTCATAAAAATAGTTAATGCTGGATACTTTTGTTTTTATACCCGATTCTTCTTCTGCTGAACTTTTAACGCGTCTTTAAAGAGAAAATGCTTTTTAAGCCTTGGTTATAACTTTCTGCTTCGTAAATACAATCCCGACAAACTCCCAACATCGTGATTGTAGAAGATTTCGAACGGGCAAAATGAAAAAAACCGCTTTAGCAGTGGTGGCATTTTTATACAGCTTACCAACGAAAGCAATTCTAGACGCTCTATTGGCTTGTTAGCCACTAACTGGCCTGTGCAAACTGAGCAGAACTAATATGTTATTAACCATTTCTTAGCGCAAGAATATTCATGTTAAAACATTTGTGGAAGCATTTTATAATTTTTCATTTTTGATTGTAGGAACTCAGGACTCTGTCTGTAAAATTGTTTGAAATATTGTGATTAAATATCAAGTACCATCTATTTGGGTGAAAATGTTGTGACATGGCAACGTAATTTAAAAATGGACGCGTGTATTAATCTTTTGGGCGATAAAGTTACCATGAAATTTATAATTAAAATTATTATGCATTACCAAGTGATTCTTCGTTGAGTGTTCTCTCGAATGTTGATTAGGATCAGGCATATTCCAATTACGGAAGTTTGAAAATTTTATACTTGGTGTTTGTGTGTTTAATGAAGAGTTAATTCAGTTGAGCACAGGTAATGAGGTTATTTACCTAAGCAAGAAGATGTAATAATTTTAAATAGGATAATTGATTGCATTAAAGCATACATCGAAGGAGGAGATACTGAAGGTGCATTTACCAATTGAGACACTTTTTAAAACTCCTTTGTTACTTTTTCATTTCTGAAAGATTCGGCGGTAGATTGAATACATACGGTACGCTTCTAAAACTTGAATCTCCGTTACATTGTAATAAGATCCGGATTAACAAGAACATTGTTAAATCTGGGAATCGATTTATAAGACGTTATTAATTTCTGTGATGTGTGACGCAAAACATTTGTCACTGAGTTGTAATTACATTGGACAACATTTCAAAAGTTAAATGTTTCTTAAGCGCTTTACCAAAGCGCGATATAATAAAAATCCATATATAGAGCAGGTAGTTGTTTTCAAATCGTGTAAAGGGTATCTGCAATATATATTACTGGCGAATTATTAGCCTGGTAGAAAATTACCTGACTGATCGGCTTATTGAGGTTTCTGTGGACGGTGCTATTTCGAAGTCGGTAGCCGTGACAAGTGGAGTGTGTCAATGATTCATTTCCGCACCAATCCTGTTCGCACTTCACACCAATGACAAACCGGCTCTCATCAAATATAAGATCGTACTGTTCGGGGACAATATAATAGTGTGGTATGTGATAAATAAGCTGGAAGACTGCAAGAATCAAAAATCAATAATCAAGATTTTATGGTGATAAAAAGCTAATGCTTTACACGAACCATTGGATGACAAGTATTGCAAAAAGAAAAATTTATTCAAAATCACATTGTTAATATTTTTCTGGGTTCATGTTGCTTCGATACACTGGGCCAACTTTAGGGTTTTGTTTGACGTATGCATCTAATTTCGATTTGAAAACATCAATTGTCGTTGCACTCACAACGTCTTGCGGTAGCGCATTCCATAGAAAGCAGATAGGCACAGAGAAGAAATAGCGACGACAATCAAGTCTTGAGTGCGGTATTTTGAGGCAACACGAGTGACTGCGTGTATTTACTTTTATTAGTTCGCTAAGCGGATGGTTTTCGATCCGCAGTATCTTGTAAGCCAGAATCAGGTCGATCCTCATTCGCCTTCGTGTAAAATCACGCAAACCACGGATGGCGATTCGCTATTGATACGGGATTCCCTGCATCCCTTCAACTAACTTCGTAGCTTTGTGATATATTCGATCCAGGATCTCGATGTCTTTACGCAACCACGGTGCCCAGGCTGGGATCAAATAATCCATCGTTGGATGGATGTAAGTATTTAAAATACGAGGAATTGTTTTGGGTGAGAACCGTCCGAAAATTCTTCTCAGGATTCCTAATATACCACATGCCCGATTAAACACTTTTCTACAATGCATATTCGGTTTCAGGTTATTAGTAATCCAAATTCCGAGGTCCTTTTCAGCGGTGGTCCAATTTAGGATATCGTGGCCTAGATGGTATGTATATTCGCAGTTACGGCCAAGCTGTAACATATGACATTTACGTAGGCTGAAAGGCATTTGATTCTCTAGAGACCAGCGATACAGAGCATCCAAGTCGTTTTGCAGCATTAAACAATCTTCATTAGATCGGATTTGCTTCCATATTTTAATGTCATCTGCAAAAAGAACGAGCTTGCATCGCACTATTTCAGTTATATCATTTATATATAAGAGGAAAAGAATAGGTCCGAGCACTGAACCTTGAGGCACCCCGCTCGTGACATCGATACTTTTCGAAATACTCAGTCAATGCGAACTCGCACATGCCTAATCGGTCAGGTAATCTGTTAGCCACGATAGTAAGTTACCTGTCATTCCATATCGCACTAGCTTTTGCAGAAACAAGCTGTGGTCGACCTTGTCAAAAGCCTTTAAAATATCAATATAACAAGCATGTACCGTATAGCCTTGATAAAGCGACATCGTCCAATCATTGAGTGTGATCAGTTAATTCGAAAGACAAGATCTGATCCGGCGTAACTCGTGTTGTGCTGCTGACAAAAGACCTCGTGCTTCAAGCTGACCCACAATACATTCAGATATAATGCGCTCCATAATTTTTAAAATACATGGTAGCATCGTTACAGGTCTGTAATTTGCTGCGTCAGAACGACTGCCACCTTTGTAAATTGGTGTTACCACACCCGCTTTCCAAGCCAAAGGTACACACCTTCACCAAGACTCTGGATGAAAACCGCAGCTAAGATATTTGAAAGCTCTCTATAACACACATGAAGAATCGCTGGGGTAATATTGTCCTCCCCGGGAGATTTCTTTGTATTCAATCGACGTAAGTGTCGCTCTACACCAGTTGATCGATCACGGGCTCAGTTAGTGGTTCTACAGTGTTTGATAATTCATGATGCAATAATTTGCTTTTTAGGGCAGTAGACTTGAGAGTAAAAGCACGCAAGCGCATCCGCCGTCTCTTGGACTGTGACAGTCAAACCTTCTTCTGTCATGATCGGGAAAACACCTGGTTTAACTTTGGTTCTGTCATTCACAATTTTGTACAATAGTTTCGGATTCGCTTCCATTCGTTCCACCATATGTTGCTGGTACTGTTTTTTGTCCTGCCGAATTAGGGTGGTGACTCTGTTACGTATTCTGCAAAATTGTAACCAAGATGTAGGGGTGACGTTATTGCAATGAGTAACCCAAGCACGCCTTTTCAATGAAATCCATTTTCTAGTTCTGCTGCGAACAGAGAAACGGAGGCTGTGGACATCTTTCCTCTGAATATATCGAGAGTTCGACTGGATTTGCATCTGAATGTAGTTTATCAGAGAGTTATAATGTGTATTTGAGTCACTAGAATCAAGTTGAACATCATTCAGCTCACAAAGTGCTTCTTTGAGTCTCCAAAAGTCGACTTTACGGATGATTTTAGATTCGTCACTGTGTCTCGATGCACTGCAGACATAATCGAACACGAGCATCACATGGTCACTCCGTCCCAATGGAGCTTCATAGTGTACTAATTCAATAGCTGATTCGTTAGAAGTCAAAACTAGGTCCAAAACAGAGGGCCGGTCTGTCCCTCGCATTCGTGTGTGGTTGCAAACGTGATTGTACAGGGGGACTAGATCAAATACTTCTTGAAATTTGTGTTCCAGTGAGGTAATTGGGTGTTGATTTCTCGAGTATAGCTGCGGGAGGTTGAAATCCCCCATAATCAATATTTGAGCATGTGGCCGAGCGCTGATGCGCTGATGCGCTGAAGTCTTTCAACTAACACATCATTATGATCGACGGTCGAAGTTGGTGAGCGATATATAACCCCAATTGTACAGCTCTCACCAGATTCCAGGTCAAGTGAACACCACAGCGTGTCTGTGAGTGAAAGATCAGTATCTGCAATGATATTAACATTGAAGCGCTTGTGATAATACAATGCAACGCCGCCTCCCGGGCCATCACGGTCATGACGAAAAAGTGTCATATTAGGGATTGAGAGTTCACTGTCCGTCATACTGGGCTGATACCAGGTTTCCGTCACAGCAATAAGGTCAGGGGACTGTTCTACACAGATATCAATGAGTTCTGCCAGCTTGTTGACTAAACATTGAGCATTAGTATATATACATTTGATCGATACGACTCGGTGTAGCGATGAATCGGGTGATATGAGGTAAGGGGTAGGACAATGTGATGCCAGATCTGGCTTAACAGTAAGTGCTCGTGAGGGTGTGACTTGTGGGCTAGTTATTGCGCTCCAACAGTTTGAATCAACATTTTGTTCCGTGTATGATGTACTCGGTCCGACTCGGTTTGAGCCGGACCCACTACGTTTTTTGATGTATTGATTGCTTCCGTTTCGGTGGGAACGCTGCCGTCTACCGCCCCAGCCGCGAGTGTGTCTCACTCATGGTACTTGGTCTCGGTGGACAAAGTCTAATGTCTTTCGGTAAAGCACGTTTTGCTTTTTTCCATTGGACTTGACAAATTCAGCCATGTCGCTAGTTAAAAAGGTAATCCTGAGAGGTTTCGGTCCGTCTCCTTTATAGTTTATTGAAAAAGGCACCCGGAAAGTGTCAGTGATCACAACGTTAGAAATATTAAGCAAAGACGCAATGTAACGCCACTGCTTGAAGTCATGATCTGCTGTTTCCTGTCCCGATGCTTCAGTGGTATTTTCTGGTACCCCAAGTAGAACCATACTCCGCGATACCGTTTTTTCCTTAGTGTTTGAGGCACCCTTCCGTTCCGACCATGGCACATCAGGATATATTCGGCAATTTGAATTCGGATCCGTCTTTAGTCGGTACGAATTTAGCAGTATGTTATCGATATCAGCCTCGCACTTCAGTGTAACTCTTAGTAACCGAGGTTGATCACTATGAGGTGAGGTGGAATGGCGAGTTAGACGAATCAATTTGTCAGGAGTAACATGCTAAATTTGCAATTGTTGACAAATTTGAGACCATATATCGAGGTCGTGTTTGTGTTTTCTATCTAACAAGCTCTCGCCGGACTCTTTAACATTCGTACTTATTACGCCTAACGAATGAAAATTCTTGTCGCGTGTCCGGTCATACTTCATAGAGCGTGAGGCTTTTTATTTTAGGCTTAGTGTGCCAGGCTCAGATTGTGCAGCGAAGGTCGACCGCAAAAGCATTTCTCTGTATGATTTTTCACCACCGGATGCGTTTCAGTTGGTGCCGAATCGGTGCAGATAACATTAAGCGCAGTAATTTTCGTGGCAGCTTCGGCCAAAGGAGAGTTCAACGTAGACGGTTTCTGCTTCGAGGCCTTCTCAAGTATAACTTCAGTGTCGCGTAATTTAACCTCTTTAGAAGCAGACTGCGGTGGTCGAGCGTAATCGAGTATTCAATTCAAAAGATTTATATGCGATTATTGGTTGTAGGGTAATGTTCAAACTATCTAGTTCCTTTTCCATTATCGACAATCTATTCTCAATTGTGTTAGCCGCGTTTCCAACGGAAGATTTTGTAAGCTTGCGATCACTCATCACGATTAAATCCTTACAGGCGTAACAGAAATCTTAAACGGACGGGAGATTTTCATTATTTACGATGCGCACACATTCATCAGTTAAAGTCTTATAACAGGCCACGTGCACATGTTAGTTACAAAAAGTACATTTTACCGAAGCACTATCACCGCTTACCGGATACCGGCACTTGGTGCAGAGGTCAAGGTGGCTTGTTTTCGCTGTATAAAGAACAACAATCGTATGCACACATTGACCCGATGACAAGGTATATGGAATATATAAAAATAAATAAAATATCTCAAAAATCAATAGAGACACTCGCATAACGCATGGTTCGTCATAAACTCATCGATTTTGCAAGCGAAAACCTCAACAGATTCCGATCGTGTGATTTCTTCAGGCAAATAGTTCTAAGTGAAACAAATTTTTACCGAGAAAAAATTACGACGTATATCCAATCGAGAATGCGGAATGCCAAAAGCCTTTAAATGTGTTCGTGTTCGATTAAGGTCATTGGGCGTTAGCAAGTGTTTAAGGGAATGGTTTATAGAATGCGGGATTTTGAATGTCAACATAAAGGCACTACGTATCCTCTGTTGGGTAAAATCGTGTAGGTTCAGTTTTAACATTCGCTAACCTGGGTTTAACCCATAACCAATAAACAAAATATTCATTTGCATGCTTTTCCGCACAGACCCCACAATCGGTTTCGTGCTGTTTGCACTCATCAGGTAGGGAAAGTAAGATCAGGATCTGCATGTGCTTGAAACAGTGGAGTAAGGGTAAACAAGAAGCGCTTGTATGCCGCTGTTGGATAAAGCTGGTACGACCAACCTGTTCAATTGCCGGTCGTGAGTGGTGTGACGGCAAAGCATGCAGATGAATATTTTGTTTCATGGTTATGGGCTTAACCCCATTGAACATGTGTTTAAACACATGTAATTGAACAGGTTGGTCGTACCAGCTTTATTCAACAGTGGCATACAAGCGCTTATTTTTTTACCATTCCTCCACTGTTTCAAGCTCATGCGGATCCTGATCTTACTGTCCCTACCTGATGATTTCAAACAGCACGAAATCGGTCGTGGGGTGCTTTGTGACGGAAAAGCATGCAAATGAATATTCTGTTTCATGGTTATGGGTTTAACTCCATTAAACATGTGTTTGGACACATGTAATTGAACAGGTTGTTTGTACCAGCCTTATCCAACAGTGGCATACAAGCGCTTTTTTATAATTGTTACTATTATAACGGCTACTAACATTCCGTATTGTTGATAAGCATTATCCCTTGATCTTCAGTCATCTGGAGAACATTTATTGATATTTGCGCAATGTCAATATGTCATATCGTTTATTAACATATCACCTGCAGATTCTCTGTTAGCTTTGTTTACATACTATGTAAATTCTGTCCTTTGCATATCTGACCATGAAAATTCATTCACGATTGTCTTGTTTGATCGTACAAAGATTTTGCTAACATTTGAAGTTCCTCAACATGCTTCATATATCTTAGAATAAAATTATTATCATCATTCGTTTACACCGGTTAAAAGAAATCGGAATCAAGCGAGAAAATATGTGGATAACATATGGCCTCACCTCGTTGATCGCATTGTGATCTTTGCGGATGCCATACCATCAGCGTTTCTATGCAAAGCTCTTTTCCATCACAATTTTATGACAAAATGTGTAAAATATCGGGTTGCATAGCAAGTCAGAGAAATTTAGAAATTTATCGATTGAAAGGGAATGGATGAACAGGGAAATATATAAATACAATTTGAGGCGAGTGTTTATATTCTGCCAAGTCATTTATCTTAGCATTATACTTATATTTATTCATATACTGTCATTATGTCACATTACAAACACTGAAAGTCGTGGAAAGCAAAATACCGCGCTACATTTTGAATGAAAAACTCTCCGGTGGTTCTTAACGGGACTTTCTGTTATGTCCACTGTAGAGAATCGAGAAAATAAGATCAATTCTGTCGCGTTTAAGCTTTCCATGGTTTGGAAAATTTACAGTCTATAAGAAACCCTTGCTATTCTTTCTGACCACAGTTATGTGTTTGACTTTGATTAAATTCAACACATGGGTCAAATCAGAGCGTCGCTGATCGCAGAAATTGAGCAGCGCCAAAGCCGAACTGAAAATATCATTCTCATCAATGTAGCGGATAAATACCATTTAGTCGAACTTAAAATGATATTATTGATACGATATGGCCTCCCCTTCGAATAATAACCTTTAACTAGACTCAGAAAACCTTCTAACACTAGTTGTCCTCCTATTTTATTAAAATGTGTTGTCGAAAATTATGAATTGCATATTCTAAAAACAGTCAACACGTGTCAATAATTTTGCCACATTTTTCCTCTCTGTTGATCATTCCCACCAACACACCTTTACAACGCACATGTGAAACCTTCAAGGGATATCGCCAATCTAATAGACCTGGATGTCGTCATTGACAATTTATAACTTATCCGAAGTTTAACATTGTTGCCACAATGTCAATTCATGGCCACGATAGCAAAGTCTCCACTAATAAAACGGCCACCGTTGATGTACACTCCAGAGCGCCCCTCAAAGTACTGAAAAACTCGTGCTCCCTGTATTCGAAGCAAATCGCCTCTACTCCGAGATGTACCACAAATCAATAGAATGCATATGGCCGGACGAATCATTGACGAATATTAACCACTAAACGATTTATATGATTATCATCCTGTTTAGAGACAAATTTCGGTCATATTAAGTTAATTTGATCCAAATATTCCTTTTATTATGTCTCCTAGATCAGCGTCCCATCATAAACGGAAGCCCGTAAATGTAACACTTGGATCATTATCAATCTCGGTAACGTGTAATGCAAAATGTTTCTCTGCGTTACTGAAACCAGTACTTAAATTATTAGTAATAATAATTCATTCTTGGTGAACCAAGGCATGAAATACATGATCAAGTTTTCAGGATGTTAACAGCAAAATAATGGGATTAAATTATTGGCGGAACTTTCAAATCCAGAAATGATTTTTGTTCGTTTTAAAATTGGAAATTTTGGGTTACATAGGCAGGAAAATGTTATAAAAATCCATAAATAATTAGATTTTTGCAGATCGAGTATCCAGACGAAATAATAAGAAGAGTGCAAAATGGTGAGAAGAACAAATGTACTAAGAAAATAAAGCAAATGATTTTATTGTTATGCTGTATAAAAAACGAATGAACAGCATCAATATGAACATTAAAATTGTTTTAAATTAAATAATAAGTATTGCAAAATAAGAACTGAATCGACTGGCTCGAATGATGTTGCGTTTATTTGGTACCGGGCCGGAGGTTGGGTGCTTGGGTGAAAGGATAAACTGCTACGACTGCTAGGGCATTAGATGGAAGACCAGTTCGCCGATTGCTTTAAATCCGTTATGTTAAGGGACAGGCTGGCATCAGACGGCAGTGGTGAAATCTTGAAGTTAGTAAAATCGCGAGTTCGTAGGTAGATTTACTGGTATAGCGCGAAACATACTCTTCATCGGCAACATGAGAGCTCATCAGGATAAAATTTGCGGGAAAAACAGTGAAGCACAGTTATGAAAAGATATTCGGTTTATGTTGATGTTCAGGTACCCTAGGCAACCTGACACACATGAACAGTTGTAAATAGATAATGGTAAATGAATTTTCTGATGATTAGAAATTGTAAAATATGCTGAAATGCACGGTCGACTAATTTTATGCTTTATACCCTTTACCATTCCTTGCTCTCGAATTCGTTCAAAATAGTTGTTATAACAGAAACTTAGACGTCTCATGACGTTTCCAACGTTTAACTTGAACTAGATAACTATTTCCTGCTTCGTAAGGACTTCGTACACAGTCGTGAAGGTTGTATTTTCATTTATGATAGTACCGATTTTCCGGCGAAAAAATATAGTTCTAATAAGTTAGATGATATAGATGACTCAATTCATATCATCGTACCTTCTGTTGACACTCAGTATTAGTAAGCATATATTTCTTTACTGAGGCATCCATTTAGGCCCTCTTTTTTCATCGTTAGGATAGAAAGGATTTAAACAGTGACTCCATGATTGATTTCGTAAATTTTATTACGTAGAATAGGTGTATCTCATTAAAACATGACATTCCATTAATTATATATCGAAAAGAAAATAGAGAAGTGGTCACTACTGACCCGTTCACAATGAGCAGGCTTTCTCAACATTCTTTAGCAGCTCGTTCAATAACAGGCTTTACAATTCACCAGTAGAAAATAGCATTTAATTAAATGCTATTGGCCTTTTTACCTTGACTTTACAAGAAGTAAAACAAATTTAGAGTCGAAATAAATCCTCTTAAACTTTTTATATATTCTCACAAATCCGGAATTTATCCCACCTATTGAAAACAATATGATACATAAATAAATGAATAAATTATTCTTGGATATCTACGGCATGCTAAGCAATATCAATAATTACCAAATTGTTTGCATAAACAAAGCCAAATATGTAAAATCGTTATTAAATTTTCAAGGTCAAATGTACAAGAGAAATTTGACGTTCATAAAAATAATGAAGGTAAACTTTAATCAATGATTTCTGTAGTAATTCAATAGGTTTACTTTTATTACACGGAATATTTATTGTCCCGAAGAATATTAAAGTTCAACGGATGTAATCATCAAATAGCGGAAATCACGAAGAGGCTAAGCAGTCAACATGTTCAATTGTGATTGTTCGAAATATAGGTCTGTTTTAAATGGAAGACGTATTTCTCACAGGTTTTCGTAGAAGATCCGAGGTACCAGGTTGGTTTCATCTATGAACCAGTATTGTACAAATGGATGTAAGCGAGGTAAACTGGAATGTAAATAGTGAGGAATCAAATGAAAGATCAATATGAAAATTGTAAAACTATTTTCACTGTTAGTACCCAGGAATTCTATGATTATGTGTAAGCATTCTAGCAAGATATCCATATTAAAAAGTTTAGTTAATTTTTTCCCTGTTCGGAATGAATCTAGATGTGTTTTAAACTCAAATAAAGATGCACAGAGTCTAATGATCTTCGGGAGAAGACTCAAGAGTTCAGCATACTTATTCTGGTGAAAGTTTCTCCATACTTTCGTGCGGCATCTTGGTAGTTCCACTATGTTATCTTGATTTCTTTAATTATATATAGAAGTTTGTCGGGAGCGAATTGTCGAGTTTATATCTATATAATCATATATTATTCTAAATAACAGTATAAGGTTGTGTCTAACTCTACAAAAGCCATATTCTTCGTAGCATGAACAGCTTACACCTTTCTCTATATGACTGATTCCAGCTATCTGGAATGATTGATTAGGTAAAAGTACGTTGTACATTTTCCAAAACGATTTTTGTTTTGTTAATGCTGCTATACATTATATTTCAGCAATCAACGAGAGCTATAGTGAAAAGTTTATAAAGTTCTAACTTACAGTGTGGGTAAAGTGATGAACTTATAAATCATATTTACACTCTACCTCGCCTTCAAGATCACTTGATGTATATGCTCATTGAATGTAAGCGATGCTAAATATCCGAACCCAAGATCACGTGTGCGTCGATCATATGGATGGGGTTATTATTTAGAAGGATTGATCTCTCAGGTATTGCACATCGTGAAGGCCAATAATTTAACCTTGTTAGATAATGCAGCCAAATATTTGTCTATGTTAGTTTGTGTTTCTGAAGATGGGAAAGAAATGACTACATTTGTGTTGTAACCGACAAAACTGTCCGGAAAACATCGAGTCTAACATCAAAGAATTCAGTCACGTTATAAACAACAATATGTCTATCCAACGGTTGAGTTACGCGTCCAAGCTCATCAACATATTGATAATACAATACGTCAGATGCGTACAGTACTATTGAGGCAAAATAATTACACTAAAAAATTAGCAAACCTCATTTATTCCACTTCGCACTGAATCGAAAAACACGAATATTCAACAGTTTCAATGAACTGAGGGATCAAACCTTCAAAGAACACGAGAAGGGCCAAATAAAGATAACACAAAAGTAAGCTTTATAACGAATAAACGTAATTAGTTCAGTAAAACAAAAATGGTAAAAGTACACAAAACTTCCAGCAGATTTAAACAATTAGATGTCAGTAAAATAAATTCGTCTGCAAACAAGAATAGTTTACTATGAGATAACAGAGTATGTACATCTTTTATATATACGAAAAAACGTAATGGACCTAAACGTCTGCCTTGTAAAACGCCATTCGGAATCGGAAGAGTACGCGATCTGTGACCATTGACCTCAACGCAGTATGTGCGATCTGCAAGGAAAGGCGAGCCAAGAGATGAGATTCCCACCTATAAAAATGAACTCAGCTTTGATAATAACAGTTTATGTGGTACTGTTTCGAAAGCTTTAGTTGTGTCAACAAAACAACTACGACTGCTTAACCATATTTCTTCGAGCTTGTGATGCAGTCTTAGTATTATAACTGGTAAGAGATGCAGGCTTCTTGTTAATGAAGCCGTGGTGTGCCTCAGAAAAGATACTAGATGTCAGATAATCTAATATAGATTTCTTTACAATTTTTCGAATTATTTTGATAAGAAAGCTGTATGGTTTATTGATCTGTAGTTCGCCACTCAGTGTTTTTCTAGACACATTTGCATCTTGGTATAACAGTTAAGTGTTTCCATTCTGCCGAAAAGGTACTAGATTAGATAGATTTGTTGCAAAGTGCAGGAGAAGAAGCTGATAGTCTCCGCCAAATATTTTGCATATGGCTGGAGATATGCATGTTATGTCAGGTTTGATACTGACAGTTGCTTGTTGATAGAGTATACTTATGTCACTCAATTTTTTACTCAAAGTATTCAGTGTACCAAGCAAAGGATGTTGACTGATTGTAAGAACATAGTTTGATTTGTTGTATGTACAGTTAAAGTATAGAATAAATTCTTCACAAATACTATCAGGCTAATAAATAACAGTTTAACCTATGGATAAATTAAAATATTTGATAATGAAATCTATGTTGCTGGGTGAGTTGGATGATCTTAATTGTGAAAGCTTACTTAGTGATTCCAGCTTATCCTGAATTACAAGGGCTCTGTTTCCTTCAGCTCTAAGTGTGTTATCTGAAGCATATCTGTGACCTCTTGATAGTTCATGAAGACGAAGAAAAGCAAACATTTTATGCGTTCACATAGCATCAGAATGTAGCTCTAATATTTTCCTTTCTATTTCTTGAGCTTTATTTATTATTATACGCCTAATGAGCTTATAGGAAGCCTTTATATGTAAGTTGAAGAAACAGTTTGGAAATCCCTAGAGAGGAATAATCTCCTGTTCTAATGGATTCTAGAATTAAATTCCAGGTAATATGGTTGTAGGTTTGCTGATCATTAGATGTCTTAGAATAATTAACACAAGCAGTGGCGCATAATATTTAGAATGATAATATCTTATGGTCACCGTTAAATTTCGATGTAATTTCCTCTACTTTACCTAGTTATAGGTTAAAATTAGAAGAGAAGTCTAGGATATTGTCATTTCTAGTAGGTTTGTCAATAAATTGATTGTATCCTTGTAAGTCTAGTGTTCCGATGAAAGATGTATAACAACTGTGATTTGTTGGATCGTGCCAATTTATGTTTAACATGTTGAAATCACCAGCAATAAGTTGATCTTTTGCTTGGTGTAGAAATGCATAAATAGACGCTTGAGTTAAAGAATCCATTCTACAGAGAGTTGGCGACGGATAATAATAATTGCAACCGAATAAGCGATCTTGAGATGGTAATACATTTTATTTTGAATCTTCTAGTTTTGACAGAGTAGTTGATGGGAAGGTTTCAGCTGTTAACATGTAATGAACATAGATAAGGGTACTACCACCACGTTTCGATGTTCGATTATTTCTAAATATCTGGTAATTGGGTACCAGTCCCGTTTTCACACGCACCATTTACTTCATAATTTTTTCTGTTATTTTTTCAATCTCTGCTCCAGAATTAATCGCATCCTCTTCATTTGCTTATTTCGATGCAATCTAGATGAAACTTTATGGCTGTGTGACACTGCGCGGAAAAATTAACTTTCTTACCCTTATAAATTTACCATTCTTCATTAAACGGAAAAATGTTCAAAAATTCCGCTTGATAAGGTCATTTTACAATTTATTTATTTTGTACACATTGATCACCTGATAATGTTTTGCATGCCTTGGTTTACCAAGAATATAGTAATAATATTATTATTATTCAGAATAATGTCTACTGATTTCAAAATCAGAAAAGATTTTAGCATTTGTGTTTTAGGTGTAATTGCTCAGGCATTTATAAGTAGAATAATAACACAAGAAGGAGCGAAATTAAAAAAATTTGATAATAGATTTGAGCAAACATTTAGGGCAATTAATATTTATTTTTCATTTTCGATAAAATTGGCATGCTCATGAAATGCATTAAGATTTATAACATTTTCAAAATGGGGGATTTTGCGTCATGTAATCAAAATAGTAAAATGGTTCAGTGCAATGACCAGGACTGATTACAATGCATACGCAGTATGGCAGTTAAACATAGTAACTGACATTGTGTGTGCGCCTATTATATTTATTGACCAACGTTACTTGTTGGTTTAGGGGCATACTGACCACTGTGTTTCTAAATGAACTAGGATTAGGAAGAAAAGATTCTGTCTGTCTGAATTCAGGTAAGCGAAATGAACGCTCACAGGTCAGCAGTGCTCTGTGCATCAATAATGAAAATAGGCTTTATAAAAGATAATAATGGCTTTAGAGAATCAAAAAAGTTTGCGAAGTTGTTATTTGGTTACGTAGACTTATTAATTAAGATTCTAATTCACTCAATTTATTCAAGATTAATGGAGTATCGCTATCTAAACTTGCGTCCAATTTCTTGTCTGAGGAATTTTACGAATTTTATTATGGTAGGAGTTAAATGTTTTTGGATGCATCACGTTGAAAAGTTAAGTTTTAAGTCATTATCACGAATATATCAATTCCGTTATGTAGCGATTAGAAAATAAAGTAAAATGGAAATCTATTAGAAACACGTATCATATTCAAGCAGTTTGCGTTGATATAATCGACAAACATTTCAAAATCAGAAAAGATTTCAGCATTTGTATTTTAGGTGTAATTTATCTGGCATTTATAAGTAGAATACTAACACAAGAAGGAGCAAAATTAAAAACGGTGAAGAGAGATTTTAGCAAAAATTTAGGGCAACTAATATTTCATAATAATAATACTAATTAACTATATTCTTCGTAAACCAAGGCATGCAAAACATGATCAGGTTATCAATGTGTACAAAATAAATAAATTGTAAAATGAGCTTATCAAGCGGAATTTTTGAAAATTTTTCCGTTTAATAAAGGATGGTAAATTTACAAGGGTAAGAAAGTAAGTTTTTTCGCGCGATGTCGCACAGTAATAAAGTTTCATCTAGATTGCATTGAAATAATCAAATGAAGAGAATGCGATTAATTCTGAAGCTGAGATTGAAAAAAAGTAAATAACAGAAAAAGTTATGAAGGAAATAGTGCATGTGAAGATATAATTGTCACAGTAAAAATAAATTTTGGAAATAAAGAAAGTTTCTTTATATATATATATATATATATTGTAACGACTAAAGTCGCTGTTTAACGCGTAGTCCACCTGTTTCTTATTTCGACAATTCAAAACCACAATGATTCGAGTTTTCTACGGTTCTATTAACAATATTAATAGACAATAACAATTAACAAACCTCAACTGTACCGGGTTGTACAAATGATGTGAGCCAAAATGCTCAAAGTTTCCAAATGACAACAACAATTTCAGCCAATGCTGACAAGATAGACTGCCAAATGATAAATACAAAGAAATAAAATTACCAATACAATGGTGAACAATCGTCTCTGTTTTCTCCAAATACCACGAACAAAATATGTGGAAGTTTAATAGCAGCCAAGCAATATAAATTACTTCAGTAAAACAAACGGGGTATACAAGTGCATAAGGAAAATGTGTACACAAAAATAATGTAAGATAAAATTGTTGAGAATCGCAAAATTCTTTTGGTGAACTACGATCGGTAATGGGAGTGCTACAATATTATTCTAAATTCATCCCAAATTTTGCAACAGTTGCCAATTCATTGTTTACATTACTAAATGCTACAACGTTCAAGTGGACTTCCGAACATGAAAGGACACTGTCCATATTGCAATGCAGTGCTGTACTTAAGCCGTTTACACCAAATTAGCGTTCTGGTTTAATCACGGATGCTTCTCCTTATGGAATTGGTGCTGTTTTAAAGCAAAATGGCCATCCGGTATTGTGTATTTCAGGTCGACTAAGTAAAGCGGAACAAAGTTATGCTCAGGCTCATCGAGAAAAGCTCGCTGTTTATTAGGCTGTCATGCGCCTACACAAATATTTATTTGTTTACAAATTCACCATAGTAACTGATCATGAAGCACTAGAGTTTATTTACAATCCGACATCCTTATTGGCAAA